>SNQJ01S0015765.1:29709-45411 GCA_010110895.2 Picea sitchensis
AGACCATGATGCTGTGAGACAGCGTCTCTGTTTGCCAGTGACCAGGAGCGAAGGTTACTCTCCTTCCTCTCTGCTATCACCCACTCTGCATATCGCCAGATTTCTCTTGCTCCCCTCGCGTCTTCCCCCAATCGCTTCTCCCACACACCTTATCCTCTTGCGAGGTTGCGTGTGGCGCGATTTCCCTCGCGTTGGTCAGGCCTGACAGCTCTACGGATGGGCGGTTCACCTCCCCATCCCTCATTAATTCCTGAGGAGCCATCTACCTAGCAGCCTGCGAGACATTAAATTCGGGGCCAGCGAGCCGCTTTTGGTTCTCCGGGCCAGTGAAGTCCAAATACGGTATTGATTTTTTTCGGTGGAAGTTAACGCCACCTTTCCAGGTGCCTTCCACCGCCTTTCTGCAGCCATCATGGTCTCTTTTTCAGCATATCCCCTCTCAGTAGTCCTGCAATATAAATTCATAATATTATTCACATTCATCGACCTTCTCCACAAGGTCCATTCACATCACATATTCACCTTTCTGAGTTTGCCACAGTTCTTGGCCAGTCTAGTTATTTTTACAAACTGGGGGAAACAGGGTGTTACACTCTATCTTGATGATCTAATTGTGTGTGTCAAGGGACTGATGATTACATCAGATTTCCAAGTGACCGACCCTTTCCATATTGTTTTTGTCTTGGATACTAATTCTTATATCTCAAAAGATTTACAGGAGCAATTGTTTCCCTATAGAACTAACAACCCTCGCTTGAAATATTGTGAGGAACCAACATGAAAAGTTCTAATGTTGTCTGGATTTTGCTATATACTAGTAGCTTAGCGATGCTTTCAATTTTTGTGCTTCTTTTCTACGGTTACAGTACCTTGATTTATGCCTTCTAAGTTAAGTTTTCTTTCCTTGTTGTTTTTCAATTGAGTCTTTTATTGTTGTTGTTTTAATTTCTGCATTATTACTTCTGTTGCGATTTTTGTCTTTATCATCTTTTAATGTTTGGTCAAGATATAATGTTGGATCAATTCTGCCACAGTGACACTCCTGCAAAGCATTGTTAGTCAATAACAATCAAGCTTACACAACTATTATGATGTCTCCTCTGAAGGGCCCTTGAAATTGTTACATATTTCCATTGTTGTCTTACAAAGAATTGGTTATTTCCCGCTCCTTCTTGCCATTTCTTCATCCATTGAGATCTTAAGAGAAAGTCTATAAGTTTTCCTCCTTGAAAGTTAAGAGAATATTCCAGTTGAATGATTATGCATACAGTGGTAAAAACCCCTCATACTTAACATTTTTCATCAATTATTCCCAAATTCCCAGTCATCTTTCCATTAAGTCCGCTCACTTCCCCCTGTTGCATAATTATTCTGGTTACGTCTTTCAAAATTATTGTTCTTGGTCTGTCAAACCATGAGTTCTGAGTTCTAAATCTGTTGAAAACAAATTTTCCTGTGGAGTCGCCAGTTTGTTGACGATTAAAATTGTCAACGAAGTTTTGCCCGCAAAGTGTTGCTAAAGCCTATTATTATAAAAAATTAAATAATACTAGTAGGTGGGACCCCCTTGAACTATTGGAGATCAGATTTGTTCATTTTTTATGTTGTGATGATGCGCGACATGACTTACATGGTTGATGAGATCTTGTTGTTATTGGTATGAGTTGAGCTTTTGAAGTGTTGATTCTTTATGTTACTACAACCTATGTTATTCATTAATGTCATTTGTTCTTATCGCACCTGCACAACAAACATGTTTGTGAAATTACATGGAAGGCAGTTTTGAGAAAGGCAAAAATACTATAAAGTGCAAATAAAAGAAATCTAATTCTGCATTTTTACTATACTACATGCGAACAATGGGAAGGAAATGAGAAACAATTGCAAAGAGGAAGAATTTAAAGTTATCCTAAACTATACTACATGCATGAGAAGACTTAACGATTATTGTTAAACTCTAGCTAGCAAGTAAATGGATATAAATTTCAATTGGGTTGTATGGTTAATACGCATTTGGTATGAAATGTTGATGGCGCATTTGACAAGGTAATAGTTCTATTGGTTATGCAAATGGTTGAATTATGAATTATGTTATGGCATAAGTCGCACTATTGGTTTTTAATATGGTGATGGTTTTGATACATGGTTTGATTAATGGTTGATGAAGAGTGTGTTGGCATGTACTGATGAGTTAATACATTATGGGTGGAGGCGATGTGCATTTACTGCACGTCACCTTTACTCCTCCTATTAGTCGCCACCTTAGTCGAGCTATTGTTCGATCTTGATGTTGTGGTTATGCTCCGAATTTTTAGTAGGGAGGAATCGCTCGACCAACTCTCGTTTTAAGGAATTTGACTACAGGTATGTCTTTTTTGGCCATTCGTGACTCTACTCTAGTTATGAAATGATTACTGGCTCAGGTGTATTGGTTTGTGTTTTCCTAAGTGTTGCAACTGTGTGAAATTTGGGTTCTTGGAATGAAGAATGTATGGTTATTCCTGTAATAATTTTGAGTTCGTAGAGGTTATTGGTATTCCTAGGTGATAGCTCTTTGTTATCACCACTGGTTTAGTTGGAGGGTTTTTGTTTTGTCTTGAGTGGATGGCTATCTGCACACATTTGTCACTAAACCAAGTCTTTGGATTTTATGGGGTTAGTAGTTGGAGGATAGAAGCAGAAGCATGCTAAGGTTTGTTCTTTGAGTTTATGTTGAGATAGTTCGGTTTCATTCATTCATATATTCATCACAAGCCTAATTCTCTTTTATGATAGCAGGGTCTTATTGTAGACAACAATATTCAGGGTTGAATCAAATCATTCGGACACTTGTTTTTTAGAGGTGTTGATCTATCTTTGATAGTCTGTGTAGACTTGTCTGTTTGTGAATTAGTTTTCATGACTGATAAAGGTTATTGTGCATAGTCGAGTGGGCAGCAATCTGTAGCAAGTTGATCCAAATTTTAGAGTTCAGTTTTGGTTTTCTGTCAGAGGTCCTTTTGTATGTTCCATCGGGGATGTCTAAGTTTGACTTTGGTCCAAGATTTATGTATGAGATTTTGTAAATAAAATGACTCTTTGGTGAATCAGAATGAAATAAAGGATTGCTTTATGTCTCATCTGTCTTGATTATCATCTTGGTGTTTTTACTTCTTTTCTTACATTGATTTCAACGACTGTTATATTCAGAAAATTACATAAAAAGTGAATTTCCAGCAAGCTTTTTGTTGATAAAAGACTAGCCTAAGCACTCGTAATTAATACTTGTGAGTTAGGATGTTATTTTGTTGGCTATAAACATAGGGTGATATTCCCGTCTACTTTGATTTATCCAAGTAAAGTCTGAAAATGCTTGAGTAAGATCATTTCATATCTTTTGCTCAACAAGTACCATAAAAGCCCTTAGCACAACACTGAAGAATACCACTCCAAGCAGTCACTTGTGGCCAAGTTGAAGGATTTTGAGTCACAGGTCAATTCTGATTCTGAATCGAATCCTAAAGGAGGGAAGCGAATTATCGATGTTGAACACAGTGCCACTGTTGCTACCACCAAAGTCTAGCCAAGCAAACCAGAAGAACCAGAGGAAGGGGAATGCCTCTTTCACTCACAGATGTGGGTAAAGGGGGCTCTATTTCATTTCATTGTCGATAGCGATAATCAGAAGAACATGATTCCAGCATAGGTCATCAAGTGGTTGGACCTGCTGACAACAATATACCCACGGCCCTACACCATCGGCTGGCTTCACCGAGGAAGAGATCTTTGTGTCAGCCAACAGTGTCGTCTTCCCTATGACATCAAGCCTTTCAAAGATGAGGTATTTTGTGATATTTCTCCTCTTGAAGTTTGTGATGCTATTTGAGGACAACCATATTTGTGGAAGCATCATGTTGTGTATGAGTCTAGACACCGTAGTGTTATTATTACTTTGGGTAGACAATTGTATATGATACTAGAGGTAGCGCCGCCTATCGCTATTTGTTTAATCTTTGCTAAGTAATGCAGTAAGGTCATTTCACAAACCGGGAAGTTCATCTTCTTTGTGATCCGTGCTCATAGTAAGAAGAAGAAGGTCGTCGCCACATCTGTGGCCTCTACACAGAGCCTCTTTTTGCAGCAGAAGCAAGTGGACAAGATCATGGAAGAGTACAAAGACATATTCTCCTCACTCACGGGGGTATCGACGCACTGCCAAGTCAAAAATCCAATTGATTTGATCCTCATTGCACCTATGCCTTATGGGCAAGTCTATCGCCATTCGTTGATGGAAAATGATGAAATCAGACGTCATATTCAAGAGCTTCTTCAAAAGGGGAACATCAAACCCAACTCCTCCCCTTGCGGAAGCCCGATTGTACTGGTGCAAAAGAAAGATGGGACTTGGTGACTCTGCATTGATTATAGAGCTTTAAACAAAATCACAGTCAGGAACCGGTACCCAATTCCCAGGATCGATGACCTTCTTGAGCAACTCAAGGGGGGGAATTTCTTCAGCAAGATTGACCTAAAGTATGGCTATGACTAGGTTCCCATCGAACCAACTAATGTATGGAAGAAAACCTTCAAATATAAAGAAAGTCTCTTTGAATGGTTGGTCATGCCCTTTAGCTTAACAAATGCACCTACCACTTTCATGAGGTTGATGGATGATGTATTGAGACCCTTCACCAACTCTTTTGTGGTGGTATATTTGGATGAGATTCTCATCTTCATCATAACTTGGGAGGAGCACATGCGGCATAATCTTCAGGTTTTGAGCACTCTGCGATAACATAAGTTATATTCCAAATTGGGAAAATGCTCCTTTGGCATGAACATGGTCGAATACTTGGGCTACATTATGTATGAGCATGGGGTACATGTTTATCTAGCTAATATCCAAGTCATCTGTGACTGGCCAGCCCCGACCACACTAACCAAGATTCAGATCTTCTTGGGACTGGGAAATTTCTACCAACGGTTCGTGTTTGGATTCTCCCATATTGCATGGGCCCTTAGCCAGGTGACCAAGGGCGGTGGTAGGGAAAGGTTCGTCTGGGGGAAGGAACCAGAAAGAGCATTCGATGATCTGAAGCATCTCTTGTGCTCATCTCTAGTACTCTCCTTGCCCGATCTACAACAACCGTTCGAGATTGAGACATGTGCATCTAATTATGTTGTAGGTGCAGTTCTCTCTCAACACGGTCATCCGATGGCATACCATAGTGAGAAACTCTCAGATACTATTTGGAAATACCCCACCTATGACAAGGAAATGTATTCCATTGTACAAGCCTGTCGTCAATGAAAACATTACATTTTGGGAAAGGAGAGGATCATCCACACTGATCACAAGCCTCTACAGTTCATACAATTATAGGGGAAATCGCAGAATGACCGCCATCAAAAGTGGTCCACTTACCTATAATAGTTCCATCTCAACATCAAGTATAAGACATGGATCTCAAATCGTGTCGTTGACTGCCTCAGTCGAACTCCCGTGGATGCACTCACCACTATGCTCCATTCCTGTGGACATGAGGCATCTGAGTGTCCCCAACTTTATCAACAAGATCCAAAATTCACCACCACCTATTAGCTCTTGGGTACAGGTGTGACTGTCACCGATTTTCACATTCAGGATGGACTATTATTCCATTTGGGCCATCTCTGTGTTCCTAAAAGCGAGCGTGCAAAGATGATTGGGGAAGCCCACTACAGTCGGATGACATGACATTTTGGTGTGGAGAAAACTGTGTTCGTTCTTCATAAACATTTTTATTGGCCAAAAATTTGATAGGATGTCAGCAAGTATATCAGATCTTGCACTTCCTGTGCCATTTCCAAGCCATCCATCAAGAAGTAAGGCTTATACACCCCTCTTCCTACTCCCAAGAAGCCTTGGGAATCCATCTTAATGGATTACATGTCTGTCCTCCCGTCCACCAAGCAAGGCAATGACTGTGTATTTGTGGTTGTTGATCGGTTTTCGAAGATGACCATCCTCACAACCTGCAAGAAGAATATCATAGCGACATATACTGCCAATATATTCTTCGAACGAATGTGGGTCCATTTTGGGATACCACAGGCCAGCATCTCTGATCGAGACAACGGGTTCCTCAACACATTTTGGTAGAGTCTCTGGTCACTGTTGGACACCAAGCTCATTAAATCCACTACTTTCCACCCCCAAATAGATGACCAAACAAAGGTAAACAATCAGATGATTGTGCACATCATGCGCATGTATAACTCTAAGCATCCACATACATGGGATGAGAGTCTCCCCTATGTTCAACATATTTACAACAGGGCTCTCCATAGCTCCACTGACCATAGCCCATTTAAGGTGGGCCTGGGATTCCAACCCTTGGGTCCCATTTATATTGCAGTACCTCTTGCAACCACACAGAAAAAATATTCCCATGTTCAGTCTGAGACCGAAAAAGCCACCAGATTCATTTAGCGGATTCAACACATCTGCCAACAAGTCCATGAGATTTTGTAGAAATCAAATGCTAAGTACAAGGAATGCCATGATCAACATAAGGTACCACACCAATTTTAGGTTGGAGACAAAGTCTGGTTACATTTGCAGAAGGATCTTCTTACATGGCCCCATCGGAAGCTCCACCCACTTCTCTATGGGCCTTACACCATCACCAAGGCTGTGGGTAACAATGATTTTGAGCTCAACACTACATCATTCCTTGGCTTGAACCCAGTGTTCAATGTGGACCTCCTTCGACCATATTTTCCACCATTATTGGACACCTTAGAGATCACAGAACAATTTACACCAACAAAGCTCAACCCTGACTGCATGGAACAAGCATCCACTGATCAGATAATGGACACACAGGTCAAGGGCACTCGCTAGCAGAGGATCCAACTTTATCGGGTTGTCAAGGTAGGGAAATTCTTACACCAAGGCAAGTGGCTCACCCGGGGCCAAATCCAGCAGAAGTTTCCTCACCAGATGGGGGGAACTCAATGAAATGGAGACCATTGCTTCCTAAGGGGGTAGGATTGATCCAGATGGATATTGGTGGCCACCCACCTATTCCAACTGGCTCCTCTTATCAGTTTTTAGTTCAGCACATTCTTATGTACTTATTTGTAATTGTGGGTTCTACACTTCTATGGATGTATGAAGCCCTACACATCTTCCAGGTGGATATTGTTGGCCTTTGACCTAATCCAACTAGCTTATTTTGTATGTTTTCATGTCAACACATCTTGTTGTACTTCAAGGGAAGTTTTGGAGCCCTAAACAATGTGTTTTTGGCTCTCCATGGTCAAATTGTAGATGGAGTCGGAGTTTGATAGTGTAATGTGTATTTCTCTAAAAGACCTTTCCAACAGGCTATCACGCTCCTAAAACAGAGGTCGTATGCAAAAGTTATGACCCCGAGAAGTTGAGGTACCAACTTACCCATAGGGGCCCACATGAATTTTGGTGTTTCACCTCCTAGGGTTAAGTTTTTGGATGTCTAGGGTTTTGGCATTCATGAGTAATATCAAAAAGGCCTCTAGAGCCTCATTGTAATCATTCTTCTCAGATGGATGTTTGTAGAAGCCACATCTCTTCTCAGAGATAGCTACCATCATTCAAGCAAGTGTTTCAGTTCTGAAGTTTTACAGTTTCAGCATATTTCATTTATTCAATAGAAGATATTGTTCACTGGATATCTATGTTGTTCTTCATATATCTTTGTTTATCGTATTCAGTCTGTTAATCAGTTCATTCCGTCCTAAACCTGGATCAATACTACAACTTTATTTTCAAAAACGTAAATGCAAACAAGAATGAAAACCTTGCACCACTAGATTCTTTTCTTTTTCCAATACATGGCTACCACTACCAAAGTGCTATGGAAATGAAAATACCTAAATGATAAATAACCAACTCTTTTCTTGTAATGATGAGAGGCAAGGGATCGAGAAAGGAGATGTAAGCGAACAAACATATTTTTTGTTCTTTTTTTCTTACAAAAGAATTAAAAACAAACAAATGCAATTTTTCTTTTTGAAACAAGGAAAAGCAAGTACAAAGACAAAAAGTGTGCAACCAAGAAACCACTGAAGACTCAGTGGGCCTAGAATTTCAACCAAACCAACAAACCTGACCTCCCAATCAACCTAACAAACCTTACACAAGATAACTAAAGAAATATATTTTTCTATTTTTGTGTCATAAACTTTTTTCAGAACAAAGCAAATCCATAAATGGACTTAGGACACTCAAAGGAACTGATCAAACCAAACACCAAACCCATACACATAAGATATTTTTTTCAAAAACTCAACCTTAACACAGGTTCGTGACTGTGTGAAGTACAAATCATGGATATTTGCGTGCTTTAAAAAAGAAAAACACGAATGTCCATGGGTTGTAGAGGCGCAACACGTGGATGACTTGGAAAATTATAGAAATTAAAAAGCCACTCCAGAGAAGAGGGCTTCTAGGACTTGAAAATAACTCCTCAGAAGCTAAATCTCTATGAAAAACCCATAAAACTCAGAAAACACAACAAGGCAAGCAACAAGCAAGGGACCCTAAAAAAATTGACCCAAACTAGGAGAATCCCCAGTATGGTCGCCAATTCTGTTGACGAGGTATTTCCCCCATGACTTTGGGTCAAATCGTGGCAGATCAAGACTGTATTGAGAAGACTGAAGTCTTCCCTCACAGACAAGTATACAAAACTGAAAGAAAAACTACTTTTTCTAGGAGAAAGCAGGGAAGGAAATAAGGAGAAAGAGTGCACCTTAAGTCTCCCATTTGATGTCGATCCCCGCTCCTGCTTCTTGAATAGCTCATGATTCTTTGTCGGAACCAGCCTACAAAATAGAATCAAGAGAAGCATTGCTACGAGGTAGTTATATAATCAAATAGTATGCATGTCATGTACTATATTCAAAGCAAATATGATAAGCAAAGACTAACATTGTTGCAATGAACACACAATTTGGAGGAAAGAGATCTCTTCTATTAACACCAAATATGAAGGTTAATTACAACCTGAATCGCTTTCGACAATGCTTCAAAGCCAACTTCCCAGGTTCTTCCACGAAACCTTCAAGCATCCACTCAGCCACAATACTCTTCCTTAGATATCCCAAATAGGAATAAGAAAACACCCTATGACTATATAAAAAGGAGAGAGGCACTGGAAAATGAGTTTCCATATTGGGGAATGTTACTCAAATGATAATAAGGATAGGGAAGCTTGCTAGATCTCAACATCATAACCTTGCACCAAAAGACATGTTCTCATATTATCCCTCAATGGTGATTTTATATCTTCCTCAAGAGGTTGGGGAAGTTGGAATCTATTTTGTACGGGCATGGGGACATTGGGAAACAAGCCTAACCGAACCCCCCCCCCAAAAAAAAACTCAGAAATATTTTATTTTTTCCATTTTTTGAGGGCATCCGCAGGTTGCAAACTGAGAAGTCGCAGATGTCCACACTTTGCATCAAAGGAGCCCACATATATGTGCAAAATACATTTTTTTAGATTATTTTCATGAGGCAAGTTGAGAAAATGTCTAGCAAGCCAAGGGCAAGGATTAGGCCATGACACAAATGCATAGGTGTGTCATTTTGTGCTATAACAATTTCCTTATAAGGTCCATGTGAATGTCACTAAGCTCATACCCTTACACAACTAGAGGACATTGCGTGGGTGAGGACTTTGTGCAAAATAAATTTTGAGTAGGAAGGAAAGCCAAATAGGGGTCAAATGGTGATCCAGATTTGGATCCAAGAGCTTGATGGGGCTCAGAAAGGCCTAAAAATCAAAGTTCTCAGAATGGCTTCAAAACTTACATGTGCGTAGGCCTTGTCGATACGAATCCCGTGCAACTTGAATGAGCTCAAACAGACGTCGTATGCTCAAGTTATGGCGATCTGTTTGTTTTGCCAAAAATAAAATAAAATGATGATTGTACAGTCCGTATAGTGCCACGTGGAAACTGACTGTACAGGACGTACAACTGACATGGTAGGAACAATTGACAGCTTCTAGAGGTGACATGTGGGAAGCTGACTGGGTGTATGGACAGGTGGACCAATCTGGGGGTGACACGTGTCACCACTGCAAGGGTGACACGTGGCACACTCGTACAACTTACGTGGTAGGTACGGACATGTGGCAGGTGTGATGACGTGGAAGTGGTTGCTGATATGGTCACTGGGCATTTATTGGTTGATTGACGTGGCATGTTTTCGACCAATGGCGTGGTGCCACGTGGCACCCATTCGTTGGCTATTGCGTTGGGTAAAATTTTGGGAGTTCACCGGATTTGAACCCCTGACCTATCTTACGTGCTAGTGATTTGGCAGGGCAGTCTAGCCAACCTACCTTAATTGGTTCTTGAAATGTTATATGGTAAAGTTTTATTTAAAGTGTTGAATGTGGTAAATCGACAGAGGAAAGGGTTGGGGTTAGGCCCCAAACTCCAGTCGCACCACTACACATGACCATTGTAAGTGACCTAATCCGTAAATTTGGCATGGAGGTCGATTACGCTAGAGCTCCCACAAACCAGCCCTTGTCGCAAACATTGCCACATGCCCACACTCCACACTTTGGGCACCGTTAAGTTTCCGGGTGTGGGGGCCATGTGATACGGACTTACCACTAGCGCACCTAATGCCATATGACCCGGGTGATATCCGTAGCTAGGCGCGCTACTCGAGACTCGTTCCTATTGCGTTTTTGCATGTGACCGGTGCTTCGGAGGTAAGGGCTAGCGCGCAGCCCCTAGGGGGATGGTGCTTGGCCATATGAAACCATATGACCCTGATTTAAGTGTGCGTGCCCAAGGCAAAGGGGCTTATCCCATAATAGTTGCAAAATGTGGGGTTTTCACTTTATTATAGTAATTTTTGATGATTTTAGCAGCAGATTTGGAGATTTTTGGCTAATATTGGGGGATATTGGGCCCTTTTTGAGGCCAGATCTTGGGGGGAAGTTGGGAGATGGTTACCAACTTGAGATCTATATAAAATAGGCCTTCTTGAGGCCATGGGGGAGGTTCAGAACAGGTTTATGCTGCCATATTGTTGAGCCAAAGCCATTGTCATGCAGGGAAGCTATTGAGGAGCGTACCTTTGCAGGCCATTTCTGGGAGCTTCGGTCATCCGATTTGGGTGTCGTCTATTTTGATGGGTTCATAAGATCTGGTAAAACACGACCAAATCATTTTTGTAACATTTTGGCACTTTCATGATGTACTTGTAAATCTTTGAACAAAAATAATAAAGCCCACTGAGACAAGGCCTATAGACGTAGGCGAGATTATCAAACTTCGTTATCACATTGGTGTTTATGGTTTTTTGTTGTTTATGCTTCATTTCAGTTCTGTATATGTTTATGTGGCTGCCATATTTCTTCCTCTTTCATCCAGCTTCCTAATTGGTTAATAAACTCATGCATAATAACTCAACCATAGTCGTGTAAAAGATCTTTTCGGATCAAATGGGGACATTATCCCATCCACAAATTGAAACCAACCAACAATAGTTTAGGGGTCATATGGTAGCCAAGTTTACATAATATGTGAACCTATAGGTTTAATAAATTGTAGAATGTAGGGTTAGGGTTTAAGAAGAAGATGAATTTAGGGGTTGGATAAAGGACACTGAAAAATGTCACAGGTGGACAAGACACTATATGGAGGACACCCAAGGGATGACTTCAATCACAATTAAGGTGGATATAAGCCAAACACTCCTAAGACAAACGTTTTGATGGGAAATTTTGTACAGTTTCATTGTATAAATTTTTTCTTGAAGATAGGGCATGGTTCTAATGGAAAGGAGCTCCAAGTTGGGTGAAAAGGACTCAAAAGAAGGCATTAATAAAACATTGGCAATGGAAAGATAAATGATGAGGGAGGAGAATAATTATTTCAAGTGGATTTGTTTCAAGTATTTGGTCAAGGAAGAAGAAGAATGGAAACAAGGGAAGGCCATCGAGTGAACAACTCATTACTTGAAACATAGTTACCAACTTGATGAGAACCCTTCAGAGTTCTTATTTTTTTAGAGGTTGCATTTACTCGTCATTTTTATCTCTGTTTCGAAACTTGGTGCTACTAGTAACATATTTTTTTTTCAAGGTTAAAATTAACACCTTTTGCAACTATAGCCTCAACAACCTCATGATAATGTTGCCGACAAAAAAATTAAAAACAACACTCAAATTGTAAAGTGGCGCCAACAAAAAAACCTTAGTTTGGGGGGTAAAAATTACAACTACTTTGAAAGGATGGCCTTAACAACCTATACCATTGCAACAAAAAGCTTAAAATCATCCCTAGATTAAAAAAATGGTGTTCATAGTAGCATCTTGCCTCTTTTTTCGAGGTTAAAACTGCAACTTCTCTGATACCCACGACCTTGACAACTAGTACCCTTACAACCAAAATATTAAAATCAACCCTTGAATTGGAAAAATGTGCAACCAGTAGCACCACACTCTTTTTTCAGGCTTAAAGTTTCAAATTTTTTAAACCATGGCCTAAAAGCACAATGTTGTTGCAAATAAAACCATATGAAGGAAAAACAAATAAAAATAGAAGGGAAAAATGAAAAGAAAAAGGAAAAAACATGTTTTTCTAAAATAAAAACTTCAACATTTTTTTAGAGCTAGAGTTCTCATTTTGAGCTCACATTTCTTGTTAAGTTGATAAATATGTCTTGAAAGGGATTTGGATAGTGTATGAAAGAGGAAAGACAAGGAAGAACAAGAGACATGGTTCATATTCTTGAAGTTCATCAATGACATTCAACAATCAATATCATAGGGTACCTGGGAGGCTATGGGAACTTTAGGAGTCATTTATTTTTTGAGTGGGATTTAGCCCCTTGGACATGATCGTATATTGTCCATGGAACCTTGGTATAATTCACTTTGGTGACTAATTTTGGCTTGGTCACAAAATGTCCACATGTCTTCTTGTGCATTTGTTAACTGGTCGATGGGTGTAAGTGAATGTACACTTAACAACTATGGACATAGTGGGAATTTATAGTAAATTGTTCTCTGTAAATTTAAGTTGACACATCTGTATGGGTAATTCCTTTTAATGTTTATGCATAGTGAGAAGTTAAGGAAGTCAATAAAGTAAATGATAATGGATGTGATGGTCTTTAATTGTGAAGGTGGGAATGTCCCTTAGTGGGCATGGATGTGCTAACTCTATATTGTGCTTGAGATTGTCCCATTTATAGGGCAATGATTGATTGAGAAAGGGTTGAATAGCCCGATTATCAAGTTGTTTCATAATCTTAGGTGAATGGAGTGAGCGGTCAATAGTGAGAGAAGTGAGTGTTTGTTAGTCGATAGAGTCTGTGTTGTTGGTCACTACAATGGAACAAGTGGTTCATCATGGACAATAGTCATGGGACATTGTAGGATAGACAAATGAGCAACTAAGCATCATGTTGGCTACCATTATAACCTTTTGATTGTAATACACATTGTTGTTTAAATGAGTTTTCTCTTGGTACACAAGTTCCTAGTGCATATATTATGTCTTGACTTATGGTTTGATTTATTAATATTGTGTCTTTTTATTTTTTGCAACTTGGTATGGAATTTTATGATTATGTTTGAGTTAATTGAAGTATGGAGCATTGTCTTAGCTTGGATGGCGTGTTAGGCATCTCAATATGGATAGATAAGTTAGGTTTAACTGTGAAGTCCGACTCTCTTCTAAGATCTGGTCAAGCTTGATGTTGCCATAATTCATAGTATGGCCAACAAACGGTTAAGCGATTAATTTGTAAATCCTTTCATCCACAACTCTTAATTATAGCAACACAAGTAACGCGTGTCTGGTAATGCACTATTAAAAGACAAAGAATGTGAACTCGTGATTTTAAATGCAAATCTAGGAAATTCAAATCATCGCATGTAAATTGAAGACGTAGATCTAGCAACAAGATAGAAAATATAATCACACCATGCAACAAAATACTTATCTCGCAAGACTGAAACCAATCGATTACTTGAGAAATATTCACCACCTAGTCATACGCTCTTCCTCGAGATGATCCACCCTTGAAACAAGGGACATTATGTCACATAAGAAACTTGTATAATTTGTCCAAGGATTTATCATATGCACAAAGAAAATATTGAACTAGAGTAGCAAGAAATATCACATAGATCATAGCTATATATCACACATATATAGGAAATTGCTCAATTAACCCCAAGAACCCATCGGGGTCCAACCAAAACCAAGGCAAGAAATCATAATTTACAATTCATTCAATCCTTGAGTAGGCACTCCTACCCATGGTATTCAACCCTCATATCAACCCCAATCGTATTATAGCTAATTTACTCTCTACTAGCTAACTACTTTTATGCTAGATACTTGGACAACTAGAGTCCTTCTTTCTAATAGCTACTACACAGGGGATTAAAAAAAACACCTAATGTTACAACAATTTCCCTCACTTCTACTCATCTATATCTCTCAAATAACATTGGAGTTTAATTACCACAAAGGAATGCCTCATAAAAGCACAAAATACCACAATTCAATTCATAGAAGAGTGAGGAATGCCTCATGAAAGCACAAAATGCCACAATTCATAAAAGGGTGAGGAATGCCTCTTGAAAGCACAAAATGCCACAATTCATAATAGGGTGAGGAATGTAAAGATAATGTATGGAATAAGTAAAATGTTGTAACAAATGCAAAAGTGATATAAAGAGAAGTACTTCATTTCTTCATAAGACTATTTAGAGGGAAAATTAGGCTAAAAAGAAATATTCAATGAGAATGTGGTGAAGCATTAACACCCCCATCATTCTCTTACCCAAAGAATATGCTAAATCTTAATTTAACTATTACATTACATATTCATTGTATATTATGTCTTTCATTATACTAAGAGTTTCTAATATTCCAATATATCACAACAAAACAATAATATAATTTTATAAATTAAAGACACTAAATGGGACATTACAATTTTACTCATACTTTTTGTTCTATAGATGAATGAATTGTTTTTAATCTTATTATTATTATATAGTTCATGAAATGGATAATTTACATGTCATTTCATATTATGTTATGGAGTATTACTTAGTGACATTGATTATGTTTATGTTATTTCATATTATGTTATGGAGTATTACTTAGTGACATTGATTATGTTTATGTTATGTCTTCAAATTACATTATTTTTTTAATAAATTTTATTTTTTACTTCATATTTATTTCTTTCAATAATGTAAGTGAATGCCAAATGTGTCATATCCCTCACTTATCTTTTTTTGATTTGGGAGCACTTTTACTTATTAATAATATTTTTATTTAATAATGAGTCCACCCATATATATATATATATTAGAAATAATTATTTTTTATATCTTTTTAAAATAAGTTAAAAATAGACTTAATTATTTAATTTTTTATTTTTCTTATATTCATATTCTAAATTTTTTTTGTCAAAAATATAATTTCATCTAATTGATGAAAAATTTAATTATATATATAATTTTTTTTATCATAAGTTAAAAAATTTCTATTTATCATTTTTTTTAATTCACTTCTTACCTTTTCAATAAATATTACATATATTATAAACACATACAAAATATTATAAATTTGTATTTAGAAAATTCACTTTTCAATAAATATTACATATATTATAAACACATACAAAATATTATAAATTTG
>SNQJ01S0015765.1:50974-64463 GCA_010110895.2 Picea sitchensis
GAGAGTGGACATGTCTATCTGTCTAATTGATTCTCCCTAGGGAAGACCAGTTCTTTCAAGCTGTTCTTCATACTCTGAGCAAGTATGCAGAGCGGAACCGAGATTATCAATGGCCTTTTCCTCAAGCCTATTCCGGTAGGGAGAAGGCAATGCATTGTAGAAATGCATGAAAGCGGCTTGGTTCTGAGGGCGGATAAGTTCGGGGATCTGATTGTACAACTTGGTGAAATGCAAGTTGAAAGACTTGATGGTCTCACCATATTTATAAGTGACGTTATTGTATTCCTTTAACTTCTCGGCAGAGCTTTTGGATTGCCCATAAGTGGATCAGAACCAATAGATTGATTCCTCCAAGTAGACAGGATCTTAGGAGGAAGTTCAAAGAAATTGGTCGCAGCCTTTCCTTCCAAGTAATTGATGAAAAAGCGCATGCAAGTGTCATTGTCGTTAGCCCCTATGTTATGACAAGCATTAGAAAATGCCACTAGGTTTTCATTGGTACTGACAGTGTTATTTCCTGAAAACTTAGGCAAATTCTCTTTAAATTTCATAAGTGGGTGAGTAGTAGGTGCTAGGTTAAGAGGAGAGGACACATGCCATGGTGTGGTTGTGGCATCTTCTTCGAACTGAAAAAGCCCATACTTTTTAATGAATTTAGTGGGGTTTGTAGTAGATTGGACCAGGATATGGTGTCTGTACAAGCTACCAATCACCGATGATGATGAATATTGGGAAGATGGACCACTTCTAGTGCCACCAGATCCACCACTAGATTCCATATTGTGGATGATAGATGATGGAACAAAAGACGAGATGGATGAATCAGATAAAGTGACCCTTAGAGCACTTTGTTGGGCAGATAACACAACGTTTCTTCTTCTTATTTCAGCAATAGGATTGATTTCATGTGACAAGCCTCTTCTTCTTCTAGAATCATGAGAGTCTAAGGACATGAAAGAAAGGCCAAAACTCGAAGAAACAAAGGTTTACTGCTGATTTCTAGGTTGTCTACGTCTAGCCTCCAATTGTTCTTGAGCACTAATATCTTGTTCAATTGCTGACCAAGAATGGTTAAGTTCGGCATGGGTATTGGCAGTGTCTAGAATGGTGTTAAATAGGTTCGAAGCAATGTTGGTATGGTCTTGAAGATCATGCTCGATATTGGGCTGCCTTGCAACAAGAACAATCATTAATAGCTAAATAGTCAAAGAATCAATTTCAGAAAAGAAAGAGGTATAGATGAAAATTGAGTATAAAATTTAACCAGAGAGATATCGAAGATCTCCCCAGTATGGTTGCCAAATAAATGTTGAGGAAAAGATATGAAATGATCTTACTCAAGAATTTTCAAACTTTACTTGGCTAAAGAAAAGTAGACGGGAATATCACCCTATGTTTATAGCCAACAAAATAACATCCTAACTCACAAGTATTAATTATGAGTGCTTAGGCTAGTCTTTTATCAACAAAAAGCTTGCTGGAAATTCACTTTTTATGTAATTTTATGAATATAATAGTGGTTGAAATAAATGTAAGAACATAAGTAAAAACACCAATATGATAATCAAGACAGATGAGACATAAAGCAATCCTTTGTTTCATTCCAATTCACCAAATATTCATTTTCTTTACAAAATCTCATACAGAAATATTAGACCAAAGTCAAACTTAGACATCCCCGATGGAACATACAAAAGGACATCTGACAGAAAACCAAAACTGAACTCTAAAAGCTGGATCAACTTGCCACATATTTCTGCCCACTCGACTCTGCACAATAGCCTTTATCAATCATGAAAACTAATTCACAATCAGACTAGTCTACAGAGACTATCAAATATAGATCAACACCTCTGAAAAACAAGTGTCTGAATGGTTTGATTCAACCCTGAATATTGTTGTCTACAATAAGACCCTGCTATCATAAAAGAGAATTAGGCTTGTGATGAATATATGAATGAATGAAAACTGAACTATCTCAACATAAACTCAAAGAGAAAACCTTAGCATGCTTCTGCTTCTATCCTCCAACTACTAACCCCATAAAATCCAAAGACTGGGTTTAGTGACAAATGCGTTCAGATAACCATCCACTCAAGACAAAAAAAAAACCCTCCAACTAAACGAGCAGTGATAACAGAGAGCTATCAACCAGGAAGACCAATAACTTCTACGAACTCAAAATTATTACAGGAAGAACCATACATTCTTTATTCCAAGAACCCAAATTTCACACAATTGCAACACTTAGGAAAACACAAACCAATACACCTGAGCCAGTAATCATTTCATAACCAGAGCAGAGTCACGAATGACCAAAAAATACATACCTGTAATCGAATTCCTTAAAACGAGAGCTGACCGAGTGGTTCATCCCTGCTAAAAATTTGGAGCATAACCACATCATCAAGATCGAACAATAGCCCGACTAGGGTGGCGGCTAACAGGAGGAGTAAAGGTGACGTGTAGTAAATGCACGTAGCCTCCACCCAGAATGCATTAACTCATCAGTACATGCCAACACACTCTTCATCAACCATTAATCAAACCATGTATCGAATCTATCACCATATTAAAAACCAATATTGCGACTTATGCCATAACATAATTCATAATTCAACCATTTGCATAACCAATAGAACTATTACCTTGTCAAATGTGCCATCAACATTTCATACCAAATGTGTATTAACCATACAACCCAATTGAAATTTATATCCATTTACTTGCTAGCTAGAGTTTAACAATAATTGTAAAGTCTTCTCATGCATGTAGTATAGTTTAGGATAACTTTAAATTCTTCCTCTTTGCAATTGTTTCTCATTTCCTTCCCATTGTTCGCATGTAGTATAGTAAAATCGCAGAATTGGATTCCTTTTCTTTGCACTTTATAATATTTTTTCCTTTCTCAAAATTGCCTTTCATGTAATTTCACTAACATGTTTTTTGTGCAGGTGCGATAAGAACAAATGACATTAATGAATAGCATAGGCTATAGTAACATAAAGAATGATCACTTCAAAAGCTCAACTCATACCAATAACAACAAGATCTCATCAACCATGTAAGTTGTGTCACACATCATCACAACATAAAAAATGAACAAATCCGATCTCCAATAGTTCAAGGGGTCCCGCCTACTAGTATTATTTAGTTTTTTATAATAATAGGCTTTAGCAACACTTTGCGGGCAAAACTTCGTTGACAATTTTGATTGCCAATAGTACTCACACCATTTTCCTGTGTCCTTCATCTTCTCATTTCCCTTCTTGTGTTGCGGCTTGGACTGGTTGTCCTGAGAGTGGCCATATTTTCTCTGTCCCTTGTTGTGTGGGTTGGGGCCACCTTTTCCATGATTCGGCTGTGAGTAGTTTTGATATCCAAACTCTCATCTCTTCTACTTAAATTTATGCTCGATCTTGATAGCGTATCTATAATACATACCCAATGAGGCGATGTCCAGAAACTCCATTTTTGTTTGAATGTATCTATGCAATTAGCTATGGTATTTGAGCACCAGATGTCACTCAGAGTATTTGATACCCGATTTGGTGCACAGAGTATGGAAAATATTGGTGAAATATGGTATTGTCTGGCCCCTTTCTTGACACATGGTGGTCCATCTGGTGTACTGGTCCTCATAGCTTCCAACATGGTAGTATTGTTCTTTAATGGCATCTCGAATGGAATCCCATGTAGGGGCAACCACAAACATTGCATATTCCTCTATGGCCCTTTTCTCAGAGTAAGTGTCCCACCAGTCCTTAACATGGGGGACGACCTTTAGGAGTGAAAAAGTAATCTTTTCCCTATCGGAAAAATTGTTGACCGAAAAATACCCTTCGAGCAGATTCAACCATTTATATACAACATCTGCATCTATCAGTCCTTCAAACAATGGAATATCAAAATTTACTTGTACCTTGAAGGGGGTTGCATGGTCACTTGATGAATATGCTTCTCTTATGGGCAACCATCAAAGGATATGCGCAAAGTTGTCCATCATTTCGTTCCTTTGTCGTGCAAGGGATTCCTTGAGCAACATTTTAAAAGGATCTCCTGCTCCATCATCTTTATTTTCATCTCCCATGGGTTGTTGTCAGGCTCGACGCGGACGATATTTCAACGGATCGATTGGTTCGAGTCCCAACTTCTTGTACCCAAATCTTGTTGGGGACATGCATGAAGAAAAATAAATGAAGAGCAGACCGCTCTGATACCACTGATATGGATTTAGGAGCTGAATGAACTAATTAACATACTGAATACAATAAAAACAGTGATATGAAGAACAACACGGATACCCAGTGAACAATATCTTCTATTGAATAAATGAAATAGGTTGAAACTGTAAAACTGTAGAACTGAAACACTTGCTCGAATGGTGGTAGCTATCTCTGATATGAGATGTGGCTGCTACGTGCATCCATCTGAGCAGAATGATTACAATGAGGCTACAGAGGCCTTTTTGATATTACTCATGAATTCCAAATCCCTAGACATCCAAAAACCTAACCCTAGGAGGTGAAATGCTAAAAGTCATGTGGGCCCCTATGGGTAAGTTGGTACCTCAACTTCTCGAGGTCGTAAATTTTGCATACGACCTTCATTTTAGGTGCGTGATATCCCATTGGAAAGGTATTTTAGAGAGCTACACATTACACCATCAAATTCTGACTCCATCTACAATTTGACTGTGGTGAGAAAAAAACACACTGTTTAGGGTTCTAAAATGATCTTTAAAGTACAACAAGATGTGCTGACATGAAAACATACAAAATAAGCCAATTGGATTAGGTGAGAGACCGCCAGTATCCAACTGGAAGATGTGTAGGGCTTCAGACAACCCTAGAAGTGTTGAACCCACAATTACAAAGAAGTACAAAAGAACGCATTGAACTAAAAAATGACAAGAGGAGTAAGTTGGAATAGGTGGGTGGCCACCAATATCCATCTGGATCAAGTATGCATTTCAAGGTGTCTTAAATCTTGCATTCAAAATGTTTTGTTTTCATTGAAAATAAAAAGAGTTTTCTTTGTAAGCGTAGTTGCATCCATTTTTCATTTGAAGAAACTGGATTGTGTTCTTATTTTGCATTACTTTTGGAGTCAGTCATAACATTACCAAAGTTGCATCCACACCCTTTCTGAGTAAAAAAAAACCCATTAAAATGAACACTTAAATAAAATCCATTAGAAAATTTCATTTTTCTAGGGTGAACGAACAAGTTTAGGCTAGGGCCTTGGTGTAGGTTGGAGAGTAAATTTCTCCAAGGCCACTAAAATAACATAGGTGTCTGAGTTAGGGAGTGAAGAATCTAGTTGTCATATAGGTTAGTCCAGAATCTCCTCTAACACAGGAGTTAAACATGAGGTAGTGTAAGGAATACCTGAGGAGATTCCCCTCTAGAGCTGGACTGAGTGTAGTGGAGAGATTGTGTATTGGGGGTTTCGATCCTACCCATACCTCCATGGGGGGCGGTGATTTCAAGGCTTCAGGATTTACTACCCTGCCCACACGTTCGATCCCAACTTTCGACTGTACCCCTCGGGCGTCGATTGTAAGCTGGTAACTATAGTTGCTTCTCCTAGGTACATCAAAAGGTGGCTACAAGGGGTTTTCCGTAGTACCCGAGGTGGATTTTGCATCACACATTTCAATATTGTTGGAGGGTGCCTCGCGAAGTGAGAACAATTGCACCGGATAAGGATAATATGTGGAGGTCAGGATAACTACCTCTCATACCTTTGTTCATTGACCCAGAAGACTCAATCAACCTGTGCCTTCATCTGGAAGGGCTTGAGCCCACTTTGTTATTATTTTGGTCCCAAGACCTAATCCACTTGAGTCAAAATCTTGATAAAGTTGTTTGTGTTTGTCTGGTCTTTAGGGATTTGTAGTGGTGTGTTTCGTGAACACAATTCAACTTTAGGAAGGTGAGTCGATTGTCACTGAGAGTTGACCACTCAAAGTGGCTCATCAACCACCCTAAAGATAGAGGAGAATTCAAGGCCTTCCACCAGAGGAAGAGATTAGAAATAATTCTCCCCTGCCTCCACAAAGGCGTCGACTTGATCCATCTGACACTTTTCTACCGGTCAGTCAGACCGAGATCGTAGACACAAACCCTCTATAATTTAACACTTCAGAACGAGAGGAGGTAACCGTTGAGGACCTTGGAGCTGGGGAGTTCGCTCCACACTTTAATCCTATGTTACCTAGGACTATTAAATTTCCAGTCGTACAAGTCCCACCTCCCAAATCGAACCTCGATGATAGTATACCTCTCCACTGGGTCACTATGGACAACACTTCATTGGTGTCAGGGTTGGGAGCCCATGCAACTCCCACCTCAATGATAGACTTAGGGGAAATCTTTCCTCCTAGTATGTCAACCCAAACGACAGGTGTGATTCAATCCACCATCGCCGCATCGACCAACAACATTGCTTCGTTGGTTGTCGGTCCCACTTGAATTTCAAGTGCAACTGCATCATTTTCATCAACAACAAACACTTTTTCATATAGAATGTCATCGATGGACATGCTTAACATGTTGGTCAGTTCTCAGCTAGAGTCCTAACCTGTGAATGTTAGTGTAGAGAGCACTCCATCTCCTTACCAAGCCATGTCTTGGGGCGGAGGACACGTTCTTCTGTCAGCCCCATTCATCAAAAGTAGACCTTTCCAATATTTCAGTCCTAACCCTGCATGGGGTTGGGGCCCCTCTATGGGTAATAGGTCTCAATCTGCTAGTATTCCATCTACATCTACCCGTTCACACTTTACGGTGGGTTTGGGAGTAACCATTTCATCGCATCCTCAATGTCGGCACGATGCAACCCCTTCCCAAGTCAATCTGTTCGTTGGCAAGGACCTTTGTGTTCGCTAGGGACGTCATTGGGGAGCACCCCTCTCCAAGGCCAGTGGAATCCCTCTCAATGGATGTTGCAAGGGGGAAACCCCTTTCCTGGTCAGTCTACCCTCATGCCAATATTTTTTCCTTTCCATGGGGGGTCCGCTGGAGGCAACCCCGATTTTCCTCTCAAGAACCAGATGGGTGGAAGATTTCCTCCATTCAAACAGGGGCCACAAGGTTTTATCCCAAGCTCTGGTTCAACTGCAAAATATTTCTGGAAACCTGGTGCAAGTTTCAACCCAAGACCTTTTTAGGCTGTCAATCAATCAATGACATAGCCTCAGCTACCATTTCTGGAAACACTGCATTTTCCATACTTATCCAAGTTGATTAATGATCCCATTCGTCATGATCCTATCTGACCTGCAGTCCCAACCAAACTACCTTTGGACATACCCAAGTTTGAAGGGAAAACTGGTGAGGATCCACAAGACCACGTGATGACGTTCCACTTGTGGTGTTCGTCCAACTCTTTTAATGACAATTCGATTCAATTGTGTTTGTTCAAGTGTACTCTTATCGGAGGTGCTGCCAAGTGGTACATTGAACTTGAAAGGGGAAAGTACTCGAGTTTCGATGGTTTATCCATGGTTTTCCTAAACTACTTCAGACTCCATGTCTGATATGACACCAGGATAGAATTGTTGGCCAATTTTGACCAAGATTAAGCCACGCACATTTTTTATCACATATGGGAATGGAGGAGAAGGAAGATATTGATTAAAGCTATGGTTCTGCCTGAGTTTCTCCTTGAATGGTTCCTGAAATATTTACTCATGTACATTTTGAAATATGTTGCGACTTCGTGAGTGTTTTAAGAGGAACAAACGATCTTTCGGGCGCAACATCTAGAGCTCATCTACTCTCAATCGGGCATCCTCTATGAGATTATGTCAGATGCGTCGCGATCTACTATCAACTTGGAAAAGCCAAAGCATAACCAACATACCAATGGCATAGTGGGTTCTTCTCAAACGAAATCAATAGACTTGGATACGATTCAGATGCAAAGGTTAGATATTTAACAACCTACGATTAGTCCAACTTCTGGCTCGACCACCCCTGTCACCCATTATTCAGACATACATTATGTGCAAACGAAGACTTTGAAGGGTCCTCAACAACTCGGAGAGAAGAAAAAAGGCAAGGGTAAGAAGGGTAGTGGGGGGGAAAACAAAAAATATGATAAGAATGATGAGGCGGCCAAAGATGAAAAAAAGAAGGTGAAATTTCCTTGCAAAATTTGTGAGGAAGATCATCTTACACGTTAGTGCCCATGAATGGAAGAAGTCTAGCATATTATAAAGTTGAATCAACAACAACAACCTACTGTGTTGAAAAATCCCTTTCCAAAAGGGCGAAATTTGTAGGGTGGTTCTTCCAACTTCAACCCCCAAGGGGGCACTTCAAGTGCGCCTCCACCGGATGGATATCAAGGAGTAGTAAATATGCTTAGCCATTCAAAGCTAAAGGATGTAGATTTTTCGAAAAGATCTCAAAATTATGATAATCTAGAGTCGACCGAGAAGGTTAAGAAAGCTTTAGAGGATGAGGCCCCTCTCCACATAGAGAAACCTGACAAAGAGACATCGCCACATATACCTAAGGGTGTTTATAAACAGACAACACATAACCCCAATGCAAGTGCCTCCCCCAATTATTCAATTGTCGAGGATTTGGGTCAGATGCCTTGTGCAATGTCCGCTTTGGAGGTGCTCCAAAGTTTCTCCTCGCAACACGCTGCGTTGTTTTCTGCCATAGGAGATATTGATTCTTCGAGTCATCTTGTAATGAAGTTTGATGCTACTGACGTGAGGCCTCGCCTTCCATATCATGTAGATTTTCGGATTGGTGTTGTTTGCAACAATATTTTGGTTAAGAGAATCATCGTTGATGAGGGCGCTTCAACATGTGTAATGTCCTTGTCATGTTGGAAAGCTATCAATTCTCTTGAGCTTACCCCCTCTCCTACACTCTTGAGTGCCTTCGATGGACATTCAATTTGATCACATGGTCTGATTCATTCTTGTCCGGTTACACTAGGGGGAAAACCTATTTACGTAGAGTTTGAAGTAGTCGACGTGCCACTCGACTATCATCTGATGTTTGGAAGAAGTTGGACATATACCATGATGGGTGTCATTTCGACAGTATTTCAGATTATATGTTTTTCCCACGAGGGAAGAATTGTGATCATTAATTAGGTGGCTTCCAACCTTTCTAATGTGGCAGCTAGCCCCGAGACCACCGTCCCTTGGATCGAAAACTCTCAAGCGACAACTGAGGGTATCGGTTGTGGAATGTACCCTTCACGTATGGGATCTTTTGATTCTCCCGCACCAATTTCGTATTTTTGCACCACTCCAGTCGACTTCCATGATCTAGGATCTAAAACTCACATCAATAGGGTCACTTCATTTAGAATTTCATATATGCATGACCCATGGATGCTTCCCTCACCATCTAGTTCGGTTGAAGTTCGAGTCCATGACGGGATGGCCGAACCCTTATTTGCAGCTGAAGTAGCTTATCAAGCCATTCAATAGGACACATCAGACCCAAATCAAAATCCCATGGTCATGGAGGAGGATGATATTTTTCTTGAGCCTGTTTGGGCTCAAAACTCTTCAAGCTCCCAAGACTATTTAGACATCGTCCTACCATCATATTAAGTTACTATAGAGGCAATGGTCAGAGCTGAAAGGCCATGGGGGGATATGTATCAAATATCATATTTCCTCCCTGAACTCAGTCACATAGAGAGTGGAGAGTTTAATTCAACCATCATTAGAAGTGTTGACAGGAAAGTTAATCCCTTGGCCAAAAATGGTGTCTATGCCAAAGGAAATATGGCTAATATATCGGAGATGATCCATATCAAAATCTCTAGGAATCCTGATGTCATTGAAAATGTCTTCATCGAAGCAAAATTCTTGTAAGATGAGATCATTCAATACATGACACTTTTTAAAGAGTTTAGAGATGTGTTTGCATGGTCTTATGAGGAAATTCCTGGTAGTGATCCTCGGATAGTTCAACATGAAATTTGAACCTACAAAAATGCAAAGCCGGTTCGACAAAAGTTGAGACTTGTAAACCCTAGGAAGGCAACGAAAGTTAAAGTAGAGGTGGAAAATATTATTAATGCGGGCTTCATCTAACCCGTGCCTTTGATGGAATGGATTTCCAACCCAGTTCTGGTTGATAAAAAACAGGGTACAATTCGTGTTTGCATGGATTTCTAGGACTTGAATAAGGCTTGTCCCAAATATAACTTTCTGATGCCATTCATAGACCAAATCTTAGATGAGTGTGCAGGGAGTGAAATATTTTCGTTTATGGATGGCTTTTCCGGTTACAACCAGATTGAGATTCATCCGGAGGACCAGCACAAGACAACCTTTATATGTCCCTAGGGAACCTTCACTTATAAGAAGATGCCCTTTGGTCTTAAAAATGCCGATGCTACATTCTAGCGGGCCATGCTGTTTTTTTTCACAACTTGAAGCATATAGTGGAGTCATACTTATATGATCTAACAACTCTTTCGCAAAAAAGAGCCCAAGATATCTTACATCTCCGCTTGGTTTTTGAATGATGTCATTACTATCAGATCCGATTGAATCCACACAAGTGTATATTTTGTGCGACCTCTGGTCATATTCTTGGATTCATCGTTTCGACGAGGGGGATCATGGTTGACCCCTTAAAGGTTGATGCAATAATTCAATTACCTCTCCACATATGAGTAGACAACTTCATAGCCTGTAGGGAAAGGAAAATTTCATTTGGCGATTCGTGTTGAACTATGCCAACATCACGAAAGGTTTCATGTGCCTTTTGAAGAAAGGGGTCCCATTTTATTGGGATGAAGCCGCACAACATTCGTTTGATGTGTTAAAAAATTATTTGGTTTCGACTCCTTTGTTGAGTCCCCTCAACTACAATCAAGATTTCTTGTTGTATTTGGAAGCATCAGAATCATTGATTGGCATGGTTCTTGTTCAGAAAGATGATGAGCTCCAAGAGCATGTCATATATTATTTAAGTCGTACATTGATACGTCATGAACTCAAGTACTTGCACGTTGAAAATCTGGCACTGACAACATTTCATGTTTTCCAATGACTTCGACACTATATTCTGCTACGTAAGATAACTTTTATCACCACTGATAATCCTTTCTAGTATGTTTTGACTAGGTGAATTATTGGTGGGAAGTCTTTGGTATTTGGTGAGTTAATGTCAGAGTTCCCAATTGAGAATGAGGAAAGCGAAATGACAGATTCATTTCCGAATGAGCATATTTTCCTCATCTCTTTGTTTGACCTATGGTATGGGGATATTCTTATATATTTCCATACTTTGAAGTTCCCTCCAAACTATTCATGAGACAAGTGACGACGAGTTCGTCACATGTATAAAAACTACCTCATCATCACAGACACGTTGTATCGGCATGGGGTGGACTCGATTCTTCATCATTGTTTGAATTTTGAAGTAGCGGAGGCTATGTTGAATGAATGCCATGGTGGAGCATGTGGTGGTCACCTATTTGGGTTGGTGACATCCCAAAATATTTTGTGCTTCGGGTGTTTTTGGCCCATGATCTTCAAAGATTGTACTCATGCCATCAAGAAATGTCACCTGTGTCAAATCTTCACAAAGAAAATGTGTGCACATCTTTCTCCCATGTTAGCCGTTATTACTGTTGGCCCTTTCACAAAGTGGGGGGTAGATTTTATGACATGCCACCCGACCTCGGCTAGGGGGCATCATTACATTATCGTGGTCATCGACTACTTCACCAAGTGGGTCGAGGCTATGTCAACATTTGCTAACAACGGGGAAACTGCAACATTTTTCATTTTTAATCAGGTCATAGCTAGGTTCGGGGTTCCGAAGGAGATTGTCACTAATCATGGAAGTCACTTTCATAACCACATGATGACTAAATTAGCATCAAAACTGGGTTTTATGCAGGATCATTTGTCTCCCTACTATCCTTAGGCCAATGGCCAGGTCGAAGCTGTAAATAAATCATTAAAGATGATATTGAGAAGAATGATTAACTCAACCCAGATGAATTGAAACTTGATGTTATATCCAACATTGTGGGATTACAGGACCTCGGTCAAAACTGCTATCAGTTTTTATCCTTTCCAACTTATTCACGGGGTGGAAGCATTTTTTCCAATTGAATGTGAGATCCCTTCACTAAAAATCAGAGTCGAGCTCCTTCCTGATACAACGTAGCTCAAGGAGTGCCTAGTCTATATCAAACATCTTGACGAGCAACGTCGAGATGCAACCTTAGTAAACAAGGCGCGTTAAGTCTCAGTGTCATAAATCTATTCGTCCTAGGGTTTTCTCTAAGGGAGACATTGTGTTGGTCTATGACTAGGATAAGGAACCCATGGGAGCAGGAAAATTCAACCCCATGTGGTATGACCCATATGTTGTGCAACAAGTTTTGGAGAAAGGATCTTATGAACTCATGGATTATGAAGGAAATGTGTTGCGAGATCCCAGAAATGGAATCTATCTTAAGAAGTACTACGCTTGAGCTCAAATTATACAACACTAGCACTTTTTGTAACTATTGTCTATTTTGTACATAGTTTTGTTTAGAACTTTGTTGCGTCCTTACTTGTGTCTGTGATTGTTGTGCTTTTGTTGTGTGGAAAACGCCTAAGGAGACGTTGGTCTACTTTGGATTCGAAGATGATACTAGTCGCCATATTAAACATTTAGCATTTGTTGCGTGGGTAATCTATTCACCTTTAAACCAGTTGGTGTCCAGTAGAGGTGTGTGTCTCGGGGCGACTACTAACAATGTCGTCGAGTATAGCGTGGTTGTTGAGCTTTTGTGATATGCATTTTCACATGGCATTAATCGCCTTCAAGTATTATTGGATTCACAGTCGGTGGTCTCATAGTTGAATGGTCTATATCGAATACACGATCTGGTGTTGTTACGACTTTTCCTTAGGGTACATCTTCTGGAACGTACATTCGATGTTATTACTTATGAGCATGTTCCTAGGAGAGCCAATGAACTAGTTGATGCCTACGCTAATTATATTTTAGATTGGCATTTACATCACAAGTAATGTAAGCACACACATTCACATGTAAATATTTGCATTTGCAAGTAAAACATACAAACATATCTATATATATATATATATATATCAAAATGGGATCCATAAGTACAAAATGTGGCACCCCTAGCTCTTGAATGTGATATAATGCCACATAAGTACAAAAATTGTGCTATGAGCACATAATCTATCTAGGCATGAGTCCAGTGAACTTTATCGTAACAAATGATGGCGTTCGCCAAACGCTAGAACAATTGGACCCGTGGCTTGAGTACCCCCATGACTTGACGTTGCATGCCTACGGGAAGGTCATCAATAGTAGCCATAGGCACATTATGAGTGAGGGCCCCAAAATTTCTGCCCACACTACTCAAGGTCCTAGCTGCATCATCACTAGGGCCTGCCTCCTCTCTACCTCGTCAACTATGTCGCGGTACATTAGTCGGCCTCACAGGTTCTCTATAT
>SNQJ01S0015765.1:86728-100833 GCA_010110895.2 Picea sitchensis
TTTTCCAATTTTATTTGTAAATTCATTTTTTTTTTTTATTTTTTAAAAAAAAAAATTTCTTGCATTGTATAACGATGAGTTTACAAGCCACACACGCACTAAAGCTCCATATAATTATAAGTGCATTAATGATTTGAATATTATATAAGTGCATTAATCATTTGAATATTATTGGTACATGAATTTAATGTGCTCTATAGTGTAGTAAGGAATGCCATAGAGAATTGTTAGTGGTGCACAACATCTAATTAAATGTGCATCAATAATCATACTTTGCCATGCATTATGATGGTTATGCACATATAGATGACTCGACACACACGTGTTATTATGTAGAGTTGGTGCATTGCTATGTCAAAATTATATTTTCCTACTATTCCATGCGGTGCACATGCATGGAATAGTGATGTGGAATAGTAAATTAAGCGATTCCATTGTTTATCAAATGCATACTGGTCAAATCATGACAACTTTGTCGAGTGATGATAAAATACATGTGTGGATGATTAAGAAAACTGCAACTGATGTTAAAATGTCCACTTGGTGCAAGACCTGACACTCTTTTTACTACTAGTTGTAATACATGGAAGATGATTAATAACACAATGTAGTGGTGCTAAATATTATTGCAAAAGCACCACTCTCATGGAATACATGAACAAGTTCATTCATCATAGTTTTTTAATTTATTAATGTATATGATGCATTGGTAGATGACTAAGCACACCATATACAATGTTATAAGACTTTGTTGGTGCATTGCATTGATGGGGCTTGCACCTCACTCTTATGGTGTACTAGTGTGATCTAGAAAGCACTGCTATATGGTGCTATGCACCTCACTCTAATGGTGTACTAGTGTGATCTAGAAAGAACTGCTATATGGTGCTCTTATTCATAGGAACACATTGATATTGGTGTGAAATTTTATGCATGATACATGATGTGTATTTTAAACATGGTACAACCTCTACAATGTGTGTAATTAACATTGGTGTATTTGTTTTGGATCACCTAATTTAAAATTCAATATTGAATGAAAATTAGAAATAGTACTTTGGTAAAAATTCTTTAATCTATATCTAGATTTTCCTACTAAGGTTTGTATGTGAATCAAGGACAACTATAGTAGCACTAAGTCAATATGTATAATTATATGTATGTTGGGAGGCCCATGAGAGGGAGAGAAATTTTTTTCCTCATCTTATTACTAATAAGAATCATATCATTTTAAGGGATTTTAGCCTCGTCAAGTTTTTTGAGGAGGCTAACTACCTCAAGGGGAACACATAGTTTTTGTAACATTCCCACTACAATATCCAGTTTAATTAATTTTTAATGTAGATATGATATGTGGTTGTGGCCAAGCGATGTAATATGTGAATTATATATATGTATTTAATAAATCAAATGTGATGCCAACTATTGGGGGACATGGACAATGATTGGGGGCTAAGTAATTCACAAGAGAGAAGCGGTCTAAAAAGGGGTTTTTATTCATGATTTTATTTCCCAAAACCTTTTTCTTGTTTTTCTTGTTTTGAGTGAACCTTCTGATTTTCCCTTGAGTGTAGAAGAGTCCAATCATTGAATACCTATAAGAGGGTGGGTGTGAGAAGTCACATCCCATAGTTATTGGGAGCATGGGGCTGAGTACAATCTACTTAGGGAAGAGTGTGAGTTAAACAAGGAAATAAATAAAATTTGTATGGGGAAAGAGGGTAGTTTTTACAAGGAGATTTTGAGAGAACGAGAGAGAGCAAAATGCTGGAACTTGGAGGCAACAATGGTGGACATGTTAGCAACTATTTCGAGTCGTTGAAGACAGAAGAGACAAGTTGTCAAGATTTCAAAAGAACTAGGTTTTCATGCCTAAAGAGTGAACTCTTTTGTGTGAGTTGCATTGGAGCAACAAGCTTGTTGTTGTTTTGTTTCCTGGTAGTTTCCCTAGCAGCGAGTTCCCTTGAGTTCCAAGTAGTGAGATTCCTGGTTACCTATGCCAGAGAGACCCTGATAAATTAATGATACAACCCGATGGAATGAGAGTTCTGAAGGGATACATTCCTTGGGTTGGGCAGGTCGAGAGGAAGAGAGATTGAAGGAATTCGAGATAGTTGTAGGAGAATGCCAGTGAGTTGTGGGATTATAGGAGTTGTGAGTGGATAGTGAGAGACACCCTCTTTTGTGGATTCCTAGTGCCATCTCATGGGTGAATTGATGTTGATATCCGAAACAAAAATTCTATGGTTGGGTGGTGCATGATCTGTCCCAAGCAACTAGTTGCACAATTGTTTTAAAAAGATACATGTTTTTATCTATTTTCTGAGTTAGTTTATGAGTTTAACTATTGTGCATTTTACTCTGTTTATGAGAATGAATTATATGTTGTTGTGATGAATTTATTAGATGCATTCATGTTCGTTTAACATGTTGTAGCTGTATTTAAACAATGGTATCAACAAATGGTTAAATCAATGTGTTTTCCTATAGCTGATAAGTTACATGATATGTTAGCATAATTTTTTTATTTTTATGTGTATTATGCATGTAATGTACCTTGGTTAAGATGGGGAACATTACATATTGGTATCATAGCTCAAGGTTAAACACCGAGCTTGTATAGGCCAAGACCAATCCGAAATTGGTAGAATTTCATTGTTGTATAGTTTCACCTGTGAAGAATTTGGGGAAAAATGGTGAAAACAGAGTGAAATCCCCAAATTATGAGCATTTTCGATTTTAAAATTCCTCAAAAAACAGTCGAAGAGAGGATTAATGGTATACATATGCAAGTTGCATAGTTAAATTCGGTTGGAAAGGTCGTATTTTTTTATTTTTAATGGCTATTGAAGAGTTGGAGAGTCGACTACCCAGATCACACTCGACTTGGCAATCAACTATCAAGATCACTTGATTTTTAAGAATGAATGACTTATATGTTTTTGCAAGTCTGAAGAATCCTGACGAATTTTGGAGCAGTTGGTGAACAAATGGTTGAGATCACTTTGATCTTGAAGATTGACGGACTAGATATAATATGGGATTGGGAAGAAAAATCCTACATCTTTAGTTTCGCGGGATAAAATCTCATGGGAAAAAGCTTCGTGGGAGAAAATTCCACGAAAGAAAAGGATGTGGGAGAAAAGGCCACATGAGAAAAGATGTCAAAGAAAAGGCTGCGGGAGGAAGGCCATGGGAGAAAAGGATCATGGGAGAGAAGTCTCATGGGAGAAAGGATGCGGGAGAAAATCTCGCGAAGAATTTCCCAATAGGCTTGTGGGTCATGAGAAAACCTTGATTGCATGATTTTGACAACCCATTGGGAAAAGTTCGCGACGCATTTTCCCGATAGGCTTGGAAGCTGCGGGGAAGTTATGAAAACATGAAGTTTGACATTCCACGAGGAAAATCCCAATAGGCTTGTGGGTCGCGGGTCGTTGACACATATTAATGGCGTGATTTTGACATCCCATGGGGAAAATTCCATGAGGAAAGGCCTGATAGGCTTGCGGGCCGTGGGTCACAGAAAATCTTAATAACATGTTAACATGAAATTCCACAAGGAAAATTATGTGAAGAAGAGTCTGCTAGGATTGTGGGTTGTGGCTTTCAGGAAGAACCACGAACATGCTACATGACCTCTTGTGAGGAATAGTCCATGAAGAATATTATGTGAGGCTTGCAGGCCGTGGGTTGCGGAAAACCTTTATAACATGTCAAATTGACATTCTGATGGGAAGATTCTGCAAAGGAGAGTCTGATAGGTTTGTGAAAGGTTTGGATGATGGGCGATGGAGGAGATTGGCGGATGATGACATGACATAATCAAAGGATGACACGTTCCATGCCATGTCATCCAGATTTCCTAGGGTTAGGTGCAGGTTGATTTGAAAGAATGTTACAACAATAAATAAGTTGATTTTCTACAAATATTTTCAGGACTTTGAGGGTCATAAACTTGCAGAGGCATTTTTAGGCCCTAAACGACATTTTCAGGTAGCAGAAATTGAGAGAATTGTGTGTACCTTAAGTATAGATAATATCTACTACTTAGAATGAAATATCTTAGTGAGATATTTCTAACGAGATACTATGATTGCAAAACACAACTAGTACGAGGAAGTTACAACTAAATTAGTACAAGGTATATTTTTGGCACAAGTTTTCTTCCAAAGGGCATAACTGCTCGCTCAGAAGTCAGTTTAAGGTACAAGAGTAGTCTTTGGAAAGCCCATGGATCATATAAGACAACCAAGGAACCAAAATTGTAATATGGGTACTTGAAATTTTACAGGATGGGAGAAAAAACACCTGTAGCATTGAGGGATAAAAATGAGAAAACAATCTAAACTTCCACAAACCATAACTTTCTCCTTAGAGATCATATTTGAGAAAATGAGTAGTCACTGGAAATATAATGAAAAATAGAATCATCCTGGGAACCCAAACAATCGATTTCAGCGGTATATTTTGTAGTCAACTCAAAAGAATATGATTCATGGCCTTAAAAAGCATAAAACTATACATTATTTTTCCAAAACTACGGATATCCATTTTTGTCTAAAAAGAATTTTATTGCATGCACATTTTCTTACATAGTTAGAGGCATGAGAGGGAAGATTTGGTTCCCATATGATAACTACAGATATGGAGGATTCCCAAGGGTCCTACAACTACAAAGAGGAAATTAGAGGGATACATGTGAGCATGTGAAATGTTGAGATTTAGTCCAATGGAAGAAGAAGCAAGGTGGAGCATGTGGAGATGGATTAAACTATGAGAAGCCTGCATAGGGAAGTGCAAATCTATAGGGAAGATAATGAAAGGATGATGAAATATAAGGAAGAGATACTTAAGAGTCTGAATATGGTGCATAGACAAGTCAACAGGGACTCTAGCTCTGAGAAAGTAGCTAGTACTAGCAAAGTGGTAGCATACAGATTCCATAGCAGAAGGGATGATCATGGGAATGACAAGCAGTCAAGGAGTATGAACAAGAACCATAATTCTCCGTAGAAATCCACAAGGATAGCTCTTGCAAGCTCAGGTCCAGGGAGAAACCCAATTGTGTCTCATGTCAGGAGGCAGAGAATAAGGCCCGAGTTAGACATTTTACATGGTGAACACGAGAAAATCAAGCCACCAAAATTTCATGGAGAGAATATAAAGGGAGAAGAGGTTGAAACATGGTTGTTGGAAATGAAGAAATATTTCCAACTGCATGATTACCCCTCAAGGGTAAAAACCATAGTTGTATCCTACCACATGCAAGGAAAAGTAACCATGTGGTGGCATCAACTAAAGCAAACCAAGAACCTAGATGAGAAGAAGGTCCCATGGAGGCAATTTAAAGGGTATTTCCAGAAGAAATATTTGTTAGAGAATTACTATGATAAGAAGATGAGAGAGTTCTTTGAACTCAAGCTCAGAAGCATGACCATGGAGGAATATGAGAAGAGATTCTTTAGATTGCTGAAGTATGTTGGATTCATAAACGATGAGAAAGTCAAAATCCAAAGATTTCTGAGTGAGTTACCTTCCTTCTATAGTGACAAGATACACTATGATAACCCCAAGACTTTGGAGGAGGATATAACGAGAGAAAAACATTTATGAGTAGAGCAGATCTAGGTTGGTCTTCCAAAAAGCTTGGAATGATAAGATGAAGGGTAAGATGGAGCAAAAGAAGAAAGGATTTAAGCCACCCTTTCACATGAAAACTCAGAAGCATATAAACAAGGATAGTTATCTCAAAATGATCCTAGGATGGTATATTCATTTGGGAAAAGGCTAAGATAACAACCCATGAAATGTTGGGGATGTGAGGGAAACGACTTATATAGGAATTGTCCACACAAAGGTGAAAGAATAAGGGTTGTCCACAATATTCAGGAGGTTGAAACAATGGAAGACATGGGAGGAAACATGCCAAATATTTATGCAGCCTTGGAAAACAAGCAAGCAAAATACCAATCCCCATGATTGAAGTGGAAGGTAAGATTCACAACCAGCCCATATCAATTTGAATTGATTATGGAGCTAGCCATAGTTACATAAACTCTAACATTGTTGAAATATTTCACTTACAAAGGAATAAGTATAATGAATCTTGGTTAGTTTAGTTAGCCATAGGGGTTAAGAGGAAAATTAGTGAGTTGGTCAAAGATTGTCCAATAGACATGAATGGACTCACCACAAAGGTAGATATGAACACTATACCAAAAGGTTCATATGACTGTCTAATTGGCATGGATTGGCTGGAAAAACACCACGTTTTCCTAGACTATTACAACAATAAAATCACTTGTCTTGATGAGGAAGGGTAACAAGGCAAAGTTCAAGGAATTCATGAGTTGTAGTTGTTAGAGAAATTTCAGCCACGCGGTTGAAAATGAGATTCATGAAGGGGTGTTAGATTTTTTGTAGTCCATATGGAAGAGGAAGCCAGAGATAAAAGGAAAAGTATTGAAGACCATCCAATCTTGAAGGATTTTGAAGATGTTTTTAGGGAGATCCCAAGACTACCACCAAAGAGAGTCATTGCTTTCTTTATTTATTTGGTGCCAGGAGTTGCCCCAGTGTCCAAGACACCATACATAATGGGCACACCAAAATTGAAAGAGTTGCAGATGCAACTTGAGGAACTATTAAATAAGGGGTATACATGCCCAAGTGTGTCACCTTGGGGTGCCCTAGTTATTTTTGTGAAGAATAAATATGGAATCTTAAGGATTTGTATTGATTTCAAACATCTAAATAAGGTTAGCATAAAAACCAAATATCCCTTACCAAGGATTGATGATCTATATGATCAACTAAGAGGTGCGAGAATATTTTCCGAGATTGAATTGAGATTAGGTTATCATCAAGTGAGGATAAATGAAGAAGATTGTTAGCAAGACAACATTCAAGACACGATACATGCATTATGAATTTACGGTAGTTCCATTTGGGCTATCAAATGCACTAGTTGTTTTCATATGCTTGATGAATGGAGTGTTCAAGGAGTAGTTGGACAAGTTTGTAATTGTGTTCTTGGATGATATACTCATCTAATAAAAAACATAAGAGGAACATGAGAAACATTTAAGAATGGTGCTGCAAATTTTGAGAGAGCATCAATTGTATGCCAAGTTAAGTAAGTGCATCTTCTATCAAAGGAAGATTCATTACTTGGGTCATATTATTTCAGAAAATGGGATAGTAGTTGAACCTGAGAAGATAGAGGCCATTAGAGGATGGACAAATCCAATAAATGTTACATAGGTCAGATCATTGAGGGGTCTTGTAGGCTATTATGGAAGATTCATAAAGTTTTTTTGAAAGATTGTAATCACCATCACTTGTTTGCAAAAGAAGGGAGTAAAATTTGAATGGAATGCCAAATGTGATGAAATATTTCAACAACTGAAATGCATATTGACCAGTGTGACAATATTGAATATTGTATATTCAAATGAAGTTTCTATTGTGTGCACTGATTCATGCAAAGAAGGACTCGTGTGGAGTTCTCACTCAAAAAATATCATGTGGTGTGCTACAAGTCAATAAAATTGAAAGAGCATGAGAAGAATTATGCTACACATGATCCAAAATTAGCGGCCATTATTCATGCGCTAAAAATGTGGAGACATTACCTCATGGGTAAAAATTTTGAACTAAGGATAGACCATTGTGGTCTGAAATATTTGTTTGGACAACCAACACTAAATTCCAAACAAACTAGATGGCTCAAATTTCTTAGTGAATATGACTTTGAAATTAAGCATATCAAAGGCAAAGAAAATCAGATGGATGATGTGCTTAGCAGGAGAGAGCATGAGATGCATATTACAACCATTAGCATGTACAATACTGGCCTGAAAGATACAAATTTTGAGGCAACAAACTCAGAGCAATGTTACTTTCAAATAAGAAGGCGCGTTACAACAAGGTGAATTGCAACAAAAATTTAAATATTTTAAGTTGAGGGAAGATAGAGTTCTCGTATACTGAGGTGAGGTATATGTGTCGAACTCCCATGAGATGACAAATACAGTGCTGAGGGAAATGCACAATGTAACCTATGCTGGACACCCATGATACCAGAAGTCAATTGCATCTATGAGGATCTAATACTTTTTCCCCAGAATGAAGAAATAAGTGGATGATTACATAGCCATGTGCCTAGAATGCTAGCGGATAAAGGCCGAGCATAGACATCCAACTGGGATATTACAACCATTTCCCATTCTGAAATGGAAGTGGGAATTGGTTACAACTTATTTTATTACAAAGCTGCCCATAACAATGAAACAACATGATTCCATCATGGTAGTGGTGGATAAATTGACCAATGTTGCACATTTTATTTTAATGAGGACTACTCACAAGGCATAAAATGTTGTTGAGATCTACACAAAATAATTTGATAGGATACATGGAGTGTCCAAGGAAATAGTTTCAGAAGGAGATACCAAGTTTACATCCAATTTTTGGAAAGTTTTGTTCAAAGGCTTTGGGATGAATTTAAATATCAGTACATTGTATCACCCAAAATATGATGGAAAAATAGAGAGGACCAATAGGATAATTGAGGACATGATCATAATGTATGTGATGGACCAACCATCCAAGTGGGAGGAATATATCCATTTAACTGAGTTTTCTTACAATATTGGGTATCAAGACTCATTAAAAATGAGCCCGTTCGAAGCATTGTATGGAAGAAGGTGTAACACTCTAGTAAGTTGGGATAACCCAACAAACATAGTTATTATTGGGCCAAATTTCTTGAAGGAAATGGAAGAGAAGATGGTGAGGATTAGGCATAATTTAAAATATACCCAGGACATGAAAAATAGTTATGCAGACAAGAAAAAAACTTTCAGATATTTTAAAGCGGGGAAGCATGTGTTTTTAAAAGTGAAGGAAAAAATAAGCTTGCTAAGATTAGGAAATTTCCCAAAGTTGGTAGCACGATATTGTGGACCTTTTGAAGTCCTAGAAAAGATAGGCCCAGTTGCATACATGCTAGCATTTCCTGCATCCATGAGAGTGCATAATATATTTCATGTGTCTTTATTAAAGAAATATGTGNGAAATGGAAGTGGGAATTGGTTACAACTTATTTTATTACAAAGCTGCCCATAACAATGAAACAACATGATTCCATCATGGTAGTGGTGGATAAATTGACCAATGTTGCACATTTTATTTTAATGAGGACTACTCACAAGGCATAAAATGTTGTTGAGATCTACACAAAATAATTTGATAGGATACATGGAGTGTCCAAGGAAATAGTTTCAGAAGGAGATACCAAGTTTACATCCAATTTTTGGAAAGTTTTGTTCAAAGGCTTTGGGATGAATTTAAATATCAGTACATTGTATCACCCAAAATATGATGGAAAAATAGAGAGGACCAATAGGATAATTGAGGACATGATCATAATGTATGTGATGGACCAACCATCCAAGTGGGAGGAATATATCCATTTAACTGAGTTTTCTTACAATATTGGGTATCAAGACTCATTAAAAATGAGCCCGTTCGAAGCATTGTATGGAAGAAGGTGTAACACTCTAGTAAGTTGGGATAACCCAACAAACATAGTTATTATTGGGCCAAATTTCTTGAAGGAAATGGAAGAGAAGATGGTGAGGATTAGGCATAATTTAAAATATACCCAGGACATGAAAAATAGTTATGCAGACAAGAAAAAAACTTTCAGATATTTTAAAGCGGGGAAGCATGTGTTTTTAAAAGTGAAGGAAAAAATAAGCTTGCTAAGATTAGGAAATTTCCCAAAGTTGGTAGCACGATATTGTGGACCTTTTGAAGTCCTAGAAAAGATAGGCCCAGTTGCATACATGCTAGCATTTCCTGCATCCATGAGAGTGCATAATATATTTCATGTGTCTTTATTAAAGAAATATGTGTCTGACCCTAATGACATAATTGATTGGACAGTGATCCAGGTGGAACACGAAGGAGACTTTCGAGTGGAAACAATGCTCATCCTAGACTGGAAGGTCAAAGTGCTCAAGAACAAAGCTATCGGCCTAGAAAAGGTCCAATGGACCTGCTACGGTCCTCAAGACGCTACATGGGAGCACAGAGAAACCATGTGGGAGGAGTACCCACAAATTTGTGTCAATTTTGAAGAAAACATAATATAAGAGTGCAAGACTCCATTTTTAGCAACTAGAGTTCCATAACCACATCTTAGAGTTTTCCTATCCAACTTGCATTGGGATCCCTGATAAAATAATGGTACAACCCGATGGACTGAGATAAGTGAAGGGGGTACATTCCTTGGGTCAGTAGGTTGAAAGGAATATGAGATTATGGTTGGAATTGTTGCTGGAGTTATATAATTATGGAATTTTTATTTTTTTTAAGTATTGTTATGTAAATTTTGTACATGTATATTGACATAGTGCTATTCACCGAGGAAGGTGCAAAATTTTAGGGAAGGGGGACTGTAACGTCCCCAATATAATCCCCAATTTAATTAATGCTTAATGTAGATATGATATGCAGTTGTGGCCAAGTAATATAATATGCAAATTGTATATCTGAATTTAATAAATCAAATGTGATGACAGTTGTTGGGGGACATGGATAGAGATTGGTGGCTAAGTAATCCACAAAAGAAGAGGGGTCTAAAAAGGTTTTTTTTTTCATGAGTTTATTTTCCAAAACCTTTTTCCCATTTTTAATGTTTTCAGTGAACCTTTTGATTTTCCCTTGTGTGTAGAAGAGCCCAATCATTGAATGCTTGTAAGAGGGTGGGTGTGAGGAGTCACATCCCATAGTTATTGAGAGCATGGGGTTGAGTACAATAATCTTAGGGAAGAGTGTGAGTCAAGCAAGAGAAGAAAGGAAATTCATATGGGAAAAGAGGACATTTTTTACAGGTAGATTTTGGGGACAACAAGAGAGAGCAGAGTGGTGGAACTTGGAGTCAACACTGGTGGACATGTTAGCAACTATTTGGAGCTATTGAAGACATAAGAGGAAAGTTTTCAAGATTTCATAAGAACCATGTTGTTAGTCCTGAAGAGTGAGCTCTTGTGTGTGAGTTGCATTGGATAAACAAGCTTGATGTTGTTTTGTTTCCTGGTAGTTTCCCTAGCAACGAGTTCCCTCGAGTTACTAGTAATGAGATTCTTGGTTACCTATGCTAGAGAGACCCTGATAAATGAATTTTACAACCTGATGGAATGAGAGAAGTGAAGGGGCACATTCCTTCGGTTGGGAAAGTCAAGAGGAAGAGAGTTAGAGGAAATTCAGGATAGTTGTAGGAGAATGCTAGTGGGTTGTGGGGTTAGATGAGTTGTGAGTGGGCAATGAGAGATACCCTATTTTGTGGATTCCTAGCCCCGGATCGGGGGTGAATTTATGTTGAGATATGGAACAACAATTCTATGGTTGGGTGGTATGTCCATTCCAAATAGTTATTTACACAACTATTTTAAAAATATAAGAGTTTTTATCTATTTTCTGAGTTAGTTTATGAGTTTAACTATTGTGCATTTTAATTTGTTTATGAGAATGAATTATATGCTTCCATGATGAATTTATTAGATGCATTCATTTTAGTTTAACATGTTGTATATGCATTTAAATAATGGTATCGACAAATAGTTAAATATGTGTGTTTTCTTGTAGCTGGTAAGCTACATGATATGTTAGCAACACATTTTTTTTATATGTATTCCACATGTAATGAACCTCGATCAAGATGGGGAATGTTAAAGTTCTTAACCCTGTTGATTCATCATTGGGATCATGGTAGACAAGCCTTGAACGTTGGTCATTATTTGTACTACCAACCCATAGGGGAGGATTTTTATTTCATCACTAGGCTATCTAGGAGGGGGTAGGATTTGTCTCATTCCCATATTCACCACCTAGTGTTTCGAGAGAGATCCAATTGACATATGTTCAGAGATATATAAACCAAGTTATTATTGACCCATTAAATTCTAGGTTATTGGGGGCCAATTTTGCTTACATTCTTATAGATTCAAGGAGGTCTAGTGCTTATGCCTTATCTTCATGAAAATAACATAGCATACAACTAATGGGAAGTGTATTAGTTTCCATATGATGTATTATGTAGATAATATTTTAAGTGGTCTAGACTGATTAGGTGGTCCTATATTCTTTTATGACAATTTTGTATTATGGATCAACATCATAATGGGATGAGGGGAGATGGTTTCTCCTGTTTATTTTTGAGGTATTTTATTTATTATTGAGAGGTTTCCGGTGACTCGATCATCATTTCACTACCACCCTCCTAGGCTAATGATTGATGCGCATATGCACATGCGGGGGTATATTTTTCCCATGAAGGGCCAACCTAAGTACCCATGTAGGATGGTGGGTGTGAATGTGATTACTATGTTAGGTAGTGAGGACAATCATGTCCCCAGTCTTGTACAATATCCATATGCAAGAATGGAGTAGAGAGTGTGTTAAAACATCACATTTACTCTAGCTCAGCCACCATATGAGTGAGACAATATTATCACGATGTTGTGATTATTCTCCTTGCATACCTTTCTCTCTTATTTAATGCACAAGTTATTGATTATAACATATTTTTTTAAATTGTCTAATTGTTGTCTACTATTATGTAGATATTGGTTAATTTTCCAATTCATGAGGGGCCTCCTCCCCAAACTAATGTAGAGATGAACGAGGCTAATGAGTTTCCTTAGTTGTGCAGACTTGGAGAGTACTAGAGACCATATATGTAATGTTATCACATGATCATAGATTACTTATGTACTTCATTGATTGGCTTCAAAGTGTAGTCAGTTTGACCTAGAGTAATCATGTAAGACATTGAGCTTTCAAATATATATGCAAGCCTTCCCATATATATGAAATTATTGATGCATCATATTTATGATATTCTTGTCCTATTCTAGAGGGTGAATGTTGAGGATAAACAATATATGAAATGTGCTCATCTATCTTCTTCATCTTTTGTCTTTAGAAGATGAGACAAACAAGGATCCTCCTCCTCCACCACCACCTACACCACTATCTGCTCTTATTTCTCCACTCACTAATACCCCTACTACACTATAAGCTATTGTACCTACCGCTCCACCTACTTAACCACCTACTACTCCATCTATTGATGCTATAGACATGATTTTAAATCACTACTAATCCTACATACACGATCCTATCAACTCATTTATATCTTGGAGATCTATATTAGTTTGCATCTACATTTGCATGTAGCAGAGCTATTGATGCCTCTAACTTTGGCAGTGGACCTAGCATTAGTTGACATGTACATTGATTGTTGTGATGCATATTTGAGATATCTATTGATTGTTGACATGTATACTTGATATGTATATTTGACACACACACACACACACACATGTGTGTGTGTGTGTGTGTGTGAAATATCGTTCATTTATATTACTACTTTTTCTATCATGTATATGGTTGGTTAATATTGTTTTGTGTTTTTTAATGTCATTAGTGTTCATTTTATATTGCACATTCCATAATTATTGGTGCATATGGTTTTATGGTTGATTGATGATGTTTTATTTATAAAATGTATAAAGAGTATGTTGATGATTTCTTTGTTTTAACTTTGAGTTGTATCAATCAATTACTATAATATTGCACTTGCAAAATTTGCAAAATATGCCATCATTAATGTTCAAAATATTATAATATATGCAAAATATTGCACTTTCAAAATGTTCAACTCAAGTTATATGAAATCATATAACTTGGATTGTGATTGTAGAAGCTTATAATAATTTATTGACATATAATGTTGAACTATATGTCAATGTGATTTTTTTTTTTTTAATCTAAGAAGATACAATGCTTACACACTTGATAAATGATTCAATTATGCACAATTTGATTAATTTTTGAAATCAAAATTTTTAGGTAAATCATTTTTAAAAATATTCTTAATTTTTCTACTAAACTTATTATTAATATTAGTAAAATTTAACATAAGATTATTAAATTTAACAAAACAATTATTCCTCCAATCTTGATATAGATAAAATCATGCATATTAAATCATAAAATCAACTCTTAATTTTTTATAATAAATATAAAAA
>SNQJ01S0015765.1:103244-116365 GCA_010110895.2 Picea sitchensis
GGCTCGTCCTCAAGAGGAATGATGACATCCGGATCATTGGTGAAGTTGATTCCGGCATAGGGGTAATCCTAAATGAAGGGATTTTATCACTCCCACCAGCTAAAGAAGTCATCATCACATGGATTGACATTTGTCCACCTTCTAGTCGAGCTATCAGCTCGGTCCATCGGACCATAGTTGGCCATGGTCGCAAGTGTCCTCGTATGTATGTCCTTGGGCTCATCATAGGAACCCGATCAAAGAAGAAAGTGCATAGGATGTTGCTAAATCCAAAGTTCTTGGTCTTCCAAAGCTTGCAATCAATGATTTACAATTTCATGCAGTTGAGCATTGTTGTACTTGAGTCATACATTGTGGGTCTTAAGCATTCAACCCCATGTTTCATTTGTGCCCATGATGCCAAGTGCAAAGAATTGGATCCCACGATCCAAACCATAGTATAAATGATGACTCGGGGACTCAAATTGGTTATCTCTTTGATAGGCACTTGAGATCCACATTTCTCAGTGTCAGCATCACAATACTTGTTTATGTAGTCATTGACACTCCGCCCACCTCCTCCATGAGTTTGGAAGTTTGGCACTTCCCCTCTCCTGGACAAACCTGTACTGAACTAAATATCTTCCACGGTAATGGTTAGCGATTTCCCATCGAGCATAAATTCCTCAACATTAGGGTGTCAATAGTCAATCAAGAGATTCAACAATCTCCTTCAGGCCCTCATGTCACCAATTTGAAAAAAATTGTACATGCCACATGCACGTAGATCTTGTTTGGCATCATCGTCATCGAATAATGCCCAATCCACCTCTTCGTGTTCACGTTCTCTCCAATGAACAAACATCCTACCCAATTTCCAAGACAATTTTGAGTTAGTAATTATTTTTCAAACAAATCCCTAGGCATCCACGACCTCCAGTTAGAACAGTCGCAGATATCTGCGACTAGTGTTTCCACCAACTGTGGATATCTGCAGGTTTCCTTAAGATATCCCATGGATGCACAGATACACATTGAACTAGAAAGGCTTAGGCCCCAATTTTTCATGAAAACAAATGAATAATAAAATGGAAATACAAGGTAGGGTGTAGATACTTACTTGGTCCAGGTGGAAAAGGTTTTTCGTTACTCCATTCGCCGCAAATATCCGTTGGAATTTCTAGGGTTTTTGGTCACTTTGTTTTTTTTTTGGGTAAAATGGTAAAAATAACTTGGTAAATGGGTAAATAAACCAATATTTATTAAAATTGTAAAAACCCACTTCCTATAGTTTTGATATTTTTTCCTCAATTTCAACTAATGGTGAGTCTCTTGTAGTTTTGTGGTTGTTTTTGCAGGTTTTAGTCTATACCTTGGACATTTTTGGTTTTTTCATGTCGATTGGCCAAGTATTTTACAAGACCTTGGGAAGGTAATGTTATCATAACTGGCATTTAGGGTAGGGTGCATTCACTTGAAATTTTGCATTATCAGTTTTTATTGTCGCTTAAACCTAGGGTCGGCCCCATTAACAAGCGAGACAACCTTATCATTTGCTGAACAACGACATTTGTTGATGGTAGAACCTACTTTTCATGTGTGCTTTAGTTCAGAACCTCAATGTATGATGGTTCTCATGCTTCAAGATTGTTCCTTAGGCTCAGGAGTCCTGGTTAGTCCCACCATGAGTTTGTGTTCGAACTTCATGCTTCTTTCTCACTCTTATTCTGGTCGTTACCCGCATGACTCCTTCCTTTATATGATGCTCACAATGGCATCACAAAGTCTATATTTAATATGTTTTCAAACTCCTTAAAATTGAAAAGATTATCAAGTGATCTTGTTTCTTTCACACTCGTTAAATGGATTTGAAGAAATGCTTGTTTGGCAGAATTTTACCCCTTTTTCGGACCGGACATCGTACTTTAAAAAAAGGTATACTCTAGTCTACTGGATAGAAGAGTTCTCATTAGTTTTGTTTTACTCTTTTTTGGGCTCAGGAGACTAAAATTACGAAAGAGGATAATGGATTCCATAGTTAATCTCTTTTCAGACTCCTTAAAATATGAAAAGATGGTTGAGTGATCTTGTCTCTTTCACACTCGTCAAATGGATTTGAAAGGACATCTTCTCAGTATAAGTTTAACCCTTTTATGGACCGAACAAACTATTTATGATAAAATAATACTCTAGTCGAACTCTTACTAGAAGAGTTTTCCTTGGTATTATTTTATTCTTTTTCGGCCCCTAGAGACTAAACTTACGAAAAATACCACCATGGGAGGTTTACTTACTAAAGTTGAGTTTTAATTGCATTGCAAATTGACCTCTCACACTTTTATGCCTAATGTCAGATTCATCATGTTGTTATTGAACCCATTGCTTATGCATTCCTATCAGTTCCCAACCTTTCAATTGATTCCTTTGCGACTCGACACCTTATCCCTGGAGGAAACATCACCTCAGTGTCCCTATCCTACACATGCTTTCCTTGCATTTAGCATAAGTATGTTCCTTGCACTCTGGAACTAGTTTTCTTGCTCACGACACTCGTTTCCTCCACTATACTATAACATTCTTTTTTAGGCTTTAGTAATATGAAAAAGACCAACAAAATAAAAATAAAAACAAAAAGAAGAGGGGAAAGTGTTCATCTCTTATGTTGGAAGCAGTTTTGTCACCCTTTAACAAAGCATAATATTGAGTCGACATCTCATTATTTTGGGTCTAGTACGAATTTAGGAGGATTTTTCTCGTTTTGAGTTTTATCTCCCCCGGTTGGTTATTCTTCCAACTATATGGAGCGTTTGTTGATGCCTCATGTATCACAAATGTATCCCAATTTATAGTCCATGCTTCCTAAGTCACATAATGTGTCATGCTTCTATTCAAGGGAAATTTTCAACCGGAGTTGGCCATTCTGCAGTTAATTCTCGACCTTGCAATTCAGCCTTCCCCAGTCGGTCAAGTCAATATCATCATCACAAGTATATATCTCTTTGTTTGACATCTTCTAAATATTTGGCGTTTTCCACCTCTCGTGTTGGATGATGGAGGATGCATTAATGCCTTCCTTTCAATGGATCTCTTCCCATCGACTTCGATACATCTTTCTCTGGGATAGGGATCTAGAGTTATATTTGGTACCTTAGGGCTTGCAGTAATTAGTGGAAGGTTACCTCGCTATTGACAGTGGGAATCCATCAATGTCTCATACTCAATAGATTCTACCAGGTGTTTGATGTCAACTCATTCATTCACACTTATTAGATTGTACCATGGTATCTTGATTCCCATTATCACCATTGGTGGGTTGTCTTGCATTTGTTAACGACATAAATCAATGACCGGTAATCAAACGATTTCTTACTATGTTTGACCTCGACTCATTTATTCACATAGTGTATAGTTGTACCACTATGGATCGTAGTGAATACTTTAGGTGAAGTATGAGCACCACATATTTTGTGCTCCTTCCCGACCCATATGGTGCCACCTCACAGACAATGGTACTTACAGAGGATCAACTTATTCATTCCATTGGTTCCAGATATCCTATGTACTTGATGTTGAGACATAGCTCCACTATGTATCTATTCGTGCCTATGATCTACTTTGACATGGATCCACTATGTATTTTTCATGGCCATGCTTTCTACTTCATTTATATCACATGGATCCATTGTGTACTATTTGTGGCCATGTACTTTATCTATACTTCATATATGTCATGGATACGTAGTGTACTTGATTTTAGAGGTCATGCTTACATCATTCCTGAGCATGGGTATGCCCGACTTGGGAAGAGAATACTCTTAATGGTGTTTGTTGATGGTTGTTGCTCTAGGATCAGTTGTTTGAAGACCAGGGACAATTTTAAGGATGGAAATTTATTTTGAAATGTAGAAACCTTAGCAAATCTTACTGGTCCTTTATATGTCAACTATAAATGTTTGGCGATATTTTTGTTATATATTCAAATTTCTAAGGATTTTATATAGTTTTTATAAAATTTTGGCAGTTTTTATGGTAAAATAATTTTTTCCTATAGAATTTGGGCGAATAATTTTTAGAATGGTGAATCTTTTTTTGGGAAAAAACATGGAAAATTAGCCCATGGGTGAAATTTAGCCACTAAAATTTTCCCTGTTGGGGACCTTCGCAGATTTACTTCATTGCATCCTCGCTTCTCAGAGTTTATAATGTATTTCAGACATCATTTTTCCCTTCTAACCTCACACATTAGGGGGCATCTGTTATAGCACAAAATGACACACCTATGCATTTGTTCCATGGCCTAACCCTTTCCCTTGGCTTGCTATACATTTTCCCAACTTGCCTCATGCAAATCATCAAAAAAAATGTATTTTTCACATATTTGTGAGCTCCTTTGATGCATTGCACGAACATCCATAACTTCTCAATTTGCAACCCGTGGATGCCCTCAAAAAATGGAAAAAATAAAATAATTCCAAGTTTTCGGGCGGTTTTTTTAGTTGGGATCATTTCCCAATGTCCCCATGCCCATACAAAACGGATTCCAACTTCTCCAACCTCTTGAGGAAGTTATAAAAGCACCATTGAGAGATAAGATGAGAACAAGTCTTTTTGTGCAAGGTTATGTTGTTGAGATATAACAAGCTTTGACCCTATCCTTATTATCCTCTGAGTAACATTCCCCAATCTGGAAACTCCTTTTCCAATGCCTCTCTCCTTCTTATATAGTCATAGGGTGTTTCCTTATCCCTATTTGGGCTATCCAAGGAAGAGTATTATGGTTGAGTTGTTGCTTGAAGGATTCGTGGAAGAACCCGGACAATTGGCTCTGAAGCAGTGCTGAAAGTGAGCCAGGTTGTAATAAACCTTCATATTTGGTGTTATTATAAGAGATCTCTTTCCCTCCAAATTGTGTGTTCATTGCAACATTGTGTGTCTTTTCTTATCATATTTTCTTTGAATATAGTACATGACATGTATGTTGTTTGATTATATAACTACCTCATAGAAACACTTATCTTGATTTTATTTTGCAGGTTGGTTCTGAAAAAGGATCAAGAGCTATTTGAGAAGCAAGAGCGGGGATCGACATCAAATGGGAGACTTAAGGTCCACTCTTTCTCCTTCTTTCTTTCCCTACTTTCTCCTAGCAAAAGTAGTTGTTCTTTCAGTTTTGTATACTTGTCTGTGAGGGGAGATTTCAATCTTCTCAATACAGCCTTGATCTGTCGTGATTTGAACAAAAGTCATGGGGGAAATATCCTGTCAACAAAATATAACACAAAATAACACACCTATGCATTTGTGCCATGGCCTAACCATTTCCCTTGGCTTGCTAGAATTTTTCCCAACTTGCCTCATGCAAATCATCTAAAAAACATGTCTTTTACACATATCCACGGGATTCTTTGATGCAAAGCATGGACATCCATGACTGCTTAGTTTTCAACCCGCAGATGCCCTCAAAAAATGGAAAAAATATAATAATTCCGAGTTTTTAGGCGGCTTTTTCAGTTGGGCTCGTTTTCCAATGTCCCTATTCTCGTACAAAATAGATTCCAACTTCCCCAACCTCTTGAGAAATATATAAAAGCACCATTGAGGGATTAGATGAGAACATATATTTTGGTGCAAGGTTATGTTGTTGAGGTCTAATAAGCTTCCCTATCCTTATTATCCTCTGAGTAAGATTCCCCAATCTGGAAACTCCTTTTCCAGTGCCTCTCTCCTTCTTATATAGTCATAGGGTGTTTCCTTATCCTTATTTGGGATATCCAAGGAAGAGTATTGTGGTTGAGTTGATTCTTGAAGGATTCATGGAAGAACTCAGGCAGTTGGCTCTAAAGCAGTGCCGAAAGTGAGTCAAGTTGTAATTAACCTTCATATTTGGTGTTAATAGAAGAGATCTCTTTACCTCCAAATTGTGTGTTCATTGCAAGATTGTGTGTCTTTGCTTATCATGTTTTCTTTGAATATAGTACATGACATGTATATTGTTGGATTATATAACTACATCATAGCAATGATTGTCTTGATTATGTTTTGTAGGCTGGTTCCGATAAAGGATCAGGAGCTCTTCGAGAAGCAGGAGCGAGGATCGACATCAAATGGGAGACTTAAGGTGCACTCTTTCTCCTTCTTTATTTCCCTACTTTCTCCTAGAAAAAGTATTTGTTCTTTCATTTTTGTATACTTGTCTATGAGGGAAGATTTAAATCTTCTCAATACAGTCTTGATCTGGCACGATTTGACCCAAAGTCACGGGGGAAATATCCCATCAAAAGAAACCCTTATAATATCTCCATCTCAACTAATCCATTTTCAAACAACACCTTCAACTTGTATGGTCCTAGCCAACTAGATGTTAGCTTTCAATCTTTTCCTTCTCCTGGTTATCATAAATAAAAACATGTTTCCAAACCTAAATGGTACGAACCTTGATCTTTCTAGCATACTACTTCTTCATTCTTCCCTTGGCTAGAATCTATTGGCCATATTTACCATAATCCGTCTTCATCTAGGAACTCTCGTTCTTCCAATCTATTTCTAATATACTCAGGTCTTTTTTAGCTCTCCTCGATTTTAATTCTCAAGGATGGAACCTAGTACCCCATCAATATGACAACTTTACGACCAAATGCCAACCAAAATTGCATGTAACATGTTTCTCTTTTCCATGTTGTCCAGTATGTCCATAAGACAACATGTAATATATTTGGCCACTCTCGCCTTTGTGTATCATAGATGTTGGTCAATTATTTCACAAGTACCTTATTGGAACATTGTATATCTATTATCTCTAAGGTAATACAAACTACTCTTCAAAACCATAAAATAAAAAATCTGTATTAGGTCCTTGATAAGATTGGCAATGTAATGTGTCCCTCTTTTAGATTTAATCTAAATTAGACAATCAAACTAGCATGATATTGATTCAAACATAAATTTGGTTGTTGATGTTATAGTGTCCCCTTGGAAATCTCTTTATTTAGCCCACTCGATGAACAAATTTGTGGCCAAAATAATGTACTTGTCATGTCCTTTTTGTTGGTATAAAGGGACTAATGTAATCAATCCCCCAATGCTCAAATGGATGCATGGGTAGGATATGACTCAACACATGAAAGTATCCCACTTATGCCTTATTTCCCACCTTCTATCGGATCTTTCATGTCTTCAAAATCTTAAAGCGATTTTTGAATAGTGTTGACCACCATAAACCAAAAATTAGAAGTTTCTGGGTAGTCCTAGTTGATAACAATTGTCATCCAATAATTCCAAAAAGTGCCTCCATTAGTTGATATATGTTCACTGTACAAACACAGAAACTCAAGATTCCATCTTATCCAAGCCTGTATAAGACACCTACAACAATATTAAATTGGAAATCCCATTGAACCAAGCTTCTTCTTTGTGCTTTCCTCATGTGTCTCAATGCTTGTCCATTTTCTACAAACTTTTGTAATGCATCTTCAAGATGTCTTAGGTACCCCTGAATATGGAAAAGGTTTGCATATGGAGAGTATACTTCTTCTTCCTTAGCATCTTCTCCCATAATTATGAAAGACGGGTGATCCAATCCCACATATTTCTTTCCAAGTTTGATGAATAACTCAAAGTCATATTCCTAGAGTAACATAATCCACCTACTGAGTCTCCATGTAGTAATGGCATGTTCACAATGTGCTTCAAATCCTAATGGTCAACCTAGAAGTTGAAATTTGTAGCCAATGAATTATGTTGGAACTTCTATAAATCATATATCATTCCTAGTCCTTTTCATGGTAGCGTAGTTTTCTTTATAGAGGAAAGATTCCTACTAGGGTAGTAGACAAAATGGTCTATCCCCTTCTCTCTCGTCTATGTCAAAACAATGCTAATAATGGTACCCAAGGCATCCACATGGGCATCAAATGGTTAGTCCTAGTTTTGGAACCATAATATGGGCACGTGGACAATATTTTTCTTTAGTGTTTCAATGCTACATGAAACTCTAGTATCCACTAGAAAGGTATACTTTTTCAATAGTGATTCCAATGGATGGGAAATGTTTTAATACCCCTCTATAAATTTACAATAATACCCAATGTGGCAAAGAAAGTTCTTTACCTTGGATGGATTTGTCTGTAGTTTTCGGTCCTTGTATTTTACCTTGTATGGCTCCACCATCATTCCCTCCTTGGACATGTCATAGCCCAAGGAATTACCAAATGGTTTCAAAAATTTATATTTTTCTAGATTGAGGGAGATTTCTATTTCCTTGCACGTTTTCAACATTGTCCTTAAGTTGGATAAGTGTTGTTTCAAGCACCCATAGAGTTAGAAGATATCTAAATATACTTCCAAGTATTCATGGATGAAATCATTGAAGATATACATATTTGTTATGGAAAAACATGTTGGTGTATTCATCAATCTGAATGGAATCCACCTATATAGTCATGGGCTCCCCATCCAATTATAGATGTTGTGAGTGGTTGGTAATTCTATTAGATAGACATGATTATATTTGGAATAACCATATAGGAAAGAGTAAATATCTTATCCATGACTTCAATGACCTCTTTTGCGGATGGTGCCATAAATGGGTGCCATAATGTGTCATGCTTCTGTTCAAGGGAAATTTTCAATTGGAGTTGGCCATTCTGTAGTTAATTCCCGACCTTGCGATTCGGCCTTCCCCAGTCGGTCTAGTCAATATCATCATCACAAGTATATGTCTCTTTGTTTGACATCTTCTAAATATTTGGCCTTTTCCACCTCTCGTGTTGGATGATGGAGTATGCCTTAATGCCTTCCTTGCAATGGATCTCTTCCCATCGACTTCGATACATCTTTCTCTGGGATAGGGATCTAGAGTTATGTTTGGTACCTTGGGGCTTGCAGTAATTAGTGGCAGGTTCCCTCGCTATTGATAGTGGGAATCCATCAATGTCTCCTACTCGATAGATTCTACCAGGTGTTTGATGTCAACTCATTCATTCACACTTGTTAGATTGTACCATGGTATATTGATTCCCATTAACACCATTGGTGGGTTGTCTTGCATTTGTTAACGACATACATCAATGACCGGTAATCAAACGATTTCTTACTATGTTTGACCTTGACTCATTTATTCACATAGTGTATAGTTGTACCACTATGGATCGTAGTGAATACTTTAGGTGAAGTATGAGCACCACATATTTTGTGCTCCTTCCCAACCCATATGGTGCCACCTCATAGACAATGGTACTTGCAGATGATCAACTTATTCATTCCATTGGTTCCAGATATCCTTTGTACTTGATCTTGAGACATATCTCCACTATGTATCTATTTGTGCCTATGATCTAATTTGACATGGATCCACTATGTATTTTTCATGGCCATGCTTTCTACTTCATTTATATCACATGGATCCACTGTGTACTATTTGTGGCCATGGACTTTATCTATACTTCATATATGTCATGGATACGTAGTGTACTTGATTTTGGAGGTCATGCTTACATCATTCCTGAGCATGGGTATGCCCGACTAGGGAAGAGAATACTCTTAATGGTGTTTGCTGATGGTTGTTGTTCTAGGATTAGTTGTTTGAAGACCAGGGATAATTTTAAGGATGGATATTTATTTTGAAATGTAGAAACCTTGGCAAATCTTACTGATCCTTTATATGTCAACTATAAATGTTTGGCGATATTTTTGTTATATATTCAAATTTCTAAGGATTTTATATAGTTTTTATAAAATTTTGGCAATTTTTATGGTAAAATAATTTTTAGAATGGGGAATCTTTTTTTGGGAAAAAACATGGAAAATTAGCCCATGGGTGAAATTTAGCCCCTAAAATTTTCCCTGTTGGGGACCTTCACAGATTTACTTCATTGCATCGTCGCTTCTCAGAGTTTATAATGTATTTCATACAACATTTTTCCCTTCTAACCTCACACATTAGGGGGCATCTGTTATAGCACAAAATGACACACCTATGCATTTGTTCCATGGCCTAACCCTTTCCCTTGGCTTGCTAGACATTTTCCCAACTTGCCTCATGCAAATCATAAAAAAAACATGTATTTTTCACATATCCGTGAGCTCCTTTGATGCATTGCATGACCATCCATGACTTCTCAATTTGCAACCTGTGGATGCCCTTAAAAAATGGAAAAAATAAAATAATTCCAAGTTTTCGGGTGGTTTTTTTAGTTGGGATCATTTCCCAATGTCCCCATGCCCGTACAAAACGGATTCCAACTTCTCCAACCTCTTGAGGAAGATATAAAAGCACCATTGAGAGATAAGATGAGAACACGTCTTTTTGTGCAAGGTTATGTTGTTGAGATATAACAAGCTTCGACCCTATCCTTATTATCCTCTGAGTAACATTCCCCAATCTGGAAACTCCTTTTCCAGTGCCTCTCTCCTTCTTATATAGTCATAGGGTGTTTCCTTATCCGTATTTGGGCTATCTTAGGAAGAGTATTATGGCTGAGTTGTTGCTTGAAGGATTCATGGAAGAACCCGTGCAGTTGGCTCTGAAGTAGTGCTGAAAGTGAGCCAAGTTGTAATAAACCTTCATATTTGGTGTTATTATAAGAGATCTATTTCCCTCCAAATTGTGTGTTCATTGCAACATTGTGTGTCTTTTCTTATCATATTTTCTTTGAATATAGTACATGACATGTATGCTGTTTGATTATATAACTACCTCATAGAAACACTTATCTTGATTTTATTTTGCAGGTTGGTTCTAAAAAAGGATCAAGAGCTATTCGAGAAGCAAGAGCGGGGATCAACATCAAATGGGAGACTTAAGGTCCACTCTTTCTTTTCCTACTTTCTCCTAGCAAAAGTAGTTGTTCTTTCAGTTTTGTATACTTGTCTGTGAGGGGAGATTTCAATCTTCTCAATACAGTCTTGATCTGTCGTGATTTGAACCAAAGTCATGGGGGAAATATCCTGTCAACAAAATATAACACAAAATAACACACCTATGCATTTGTGCCACGGCCTAACCATTTCCCTTGGCTTGCTAGAATTTTTCCCAACTTGCCTCATGCAAATCATCTAAAAAACATGTCTTTTACACATATCCATGGGCTCCTTTGATGCAAAGCATGGACATCCATGACTTCTTAGTTTTCAACCCACAGATGCCCTCAAAAAATGGAAAAAATATAATAATTCCGAGTTTTTAGGCGGGTTTTTCAGTTGGGCTCGTTTTCCAATGTCCCTATTCTTGTACAAAACAGATTCCAACTTCCCCAACCTCTTGAGAAATATATAAAAGCACCATTGAGGGCTTATATGAGAACATATATTTTGGTGCAAGGTTATGCTGTTGAGATCTAATAAGCTTCCCTATCCTTATTATCCTCTGAGTAACATCCCCCAATCTAGAAACTCCTTTTCCAGTGCCTCTCTCCTTCTTATATAGTCATAGGGTGTTTCCTTATCCTTATTTGGGATATCCAAGGAAGAGTATTTTGGTTGAGTTGATGCTTGAAGGATTCATGGAATAACTCGGGCAGTTGGCTCTGAAGCAGTGCCGAAAGTGAGTCAAGTTGTAATTAACCTTCATATTTGGTGTTAATAGAAGAGATCTCTTTACCTCCAAATTGTGTGTTCATTGCAACATTGTGTGTCTTTGCTTTTCATGTTTTCTTTGAATATAGTACATGACATGTATATTGTTGGATTATATAACTACCTCATAGAAATGATTGTCTTGATTCTATTTTGTAGGCTGGTTCCAACAAAGGATTAGGAGCTCTTCGAGAAGCAGGAGCGAGGATCGACATCAAATGGGATACTTAAGGTGCACTCTTTCTCCTTCTTTATTTCCCTACTTTATCCTAGAAAAAGTATTTGTTCTTTCATTTTTGTATACTTGTCTATGAGGGAAGATTTAAATCTTCTCAATACAATCTTGATCTGACGTGATTTGACCCAAAGTCACGGGGGAAATATCCCGTCAACAGAAACCCTTATAGTATCTCCATCTCAACTAATCCATTTTCAAACAACACCTTCAACTTGTATGGTCCTAGCCAACTAGACGTTAGCTTTCAATATTTTCCTTCTTCTGGTTATCATTAATAAAAACATGTTTCCAAACCTAAATGGTATGACCCTTGATCTTTCTAGCATACTACTTCTTCATTCTTCCCTTGGCTAGAATCTATTGGCCATATTTACCATAATCCGTCTTCATCTAGGCACTCTCGTTCTTCCAATCTATTTCTAATATACTCAGGTATTTTTTAGCTCTCCTCGATTTTAATTCACAAGGATGGAACCTAGTACCCCATCAATATGACAACTTTACGACCAAATGCCAACCAAAATTGCATGTAACATGTTTCTCTTTTCCATGTTGTCCAGTATGTCCATAAGATGACATGTAATATATTTGGCCACTATCGCCTTTGTGTATCATAGATGTTGGTCAATTATTTCACAAGTACCTTATTGGAACATTGTATATCTATTATCTCTAAGGTAGTACAAACTACTCTTCAAAACCATAAAATAAAAAATCTTTATTAGGTCCTTGATAAGATTGGCAATGTAATGTGTCCCTCTTTTAGATTTAATCTAAATTAGACAATCAAACTAGCATGATATTGATTCAAACATAAATTTGGTTGTTGATGTTATAGTGTCCCCTTGGAAATCTCTTTCTTTAGCCCACTCGATGAACAAATTTGTGGCCAAAATAATGTACTTGTCATGTCCTTTTTGTTGGTATAAAGGGACTAATGTAATCAATCCCCCAATGCTCAACTGGATGCATGGGTAGGATATGACTCAACACATGAAAGTATCCCACTTATGCCTTATTTCCCATCTTCTATCGGATTTTTCATGTCTTCAAAATCTTAAAGCGATTTTTGAATAGTGTTGACCACCATAAACCAAAAATTAGAAGTTTCTGGGTAGTCCTAGTTGATAACAATTGTCATCCAATAATTCCAAAAAGTGTCTCCTTCATTAGTTGATATATGTTCACTGTACAAACACAGAAACTCAAGATTCCATATTATCCAAGCCTGTATAAGACACCTACAACAATATTAAATTGGAAATCCCATTGAACCAAGCTTCTCCTTTGTGCTTTCCTCATGTGTCTCAATGCTTGTCCATTTTCTACAAAC
>SNQJ01S0015765.1:118302-177160 GCA_010110895.2 Picea sitchensis
AAAAAAAAAAAAAAAAAACATCTACAAATCCCTCAAAAATATAGACAACTTGAACAACTATTTGATCATCCTAATAATCACTAATTTCTACATACCTAGTATCATAGCGATATATACGCATACTTGTATTTGTACATATTTATAAAAGGCACACAACTTTAAAGTTAAATAAAACCCAATTTTTGTAAAATGTTTATTACAAAATAGAAAACGATGCTTACTATAAATAGCAATGCACCAGTGTGTAAACCTATAAGGTGCATCATTTTAGAATTATTTAAAAAAAAACTTCTAACAAAGAGCTATATACATATAGCTGCACCAATGCATCAAGATATGGTAAATCTCGATAGGGTAAACTTAAAAAAAAATACCAAATTGATTTTTTATTTTTACTTTATAATGCTTCACACACCTTCGAGCATTGGTGCTCACGACTCCCTACAATTGTGATGGTGTTCCATGCTTTCGAATTATTGGAATGCACAAATAATCTTCACTCATATTCAATTCAATTTAATTTTTCAAAATTACTAAAATTTAAATTTTTTATTTATTTTTGAGAAAACCATGCCTTCATGGTGGAGACACGTTCACGTAATTTTGTTTGTTATATCTTAAATTACATTTATTTATTTATTTTTAAGTTATATTTATTTATTTTATTTGTAAATTTAATATGAAGACATGTTCAGATAATTTGTTTGTTATATTTTAAGTTACATTTTAACTTTTTTTTTTTTCCAATTTTATTTATAAATTCAAGTTTTTTTTTTTTTTCAAAAAAATTTCCTTATGTTAATTTTTGCATTGTATAACGATGAGTTTACAAATTTTTGCATTGTATAACGATGAGTTTACAAGCCACACACTCACTAAAGCTCCATATCATTATAAGTGCATTAATGATTTGAATATTATATAAGTGCATTAATCATTTGAATATTATTGGTACATGAATTTAATGTGCTCTATAGTGTAGTAAGGAATGCCATAGAGAATCGTTATGGTGCACAACATCTAATTAAATGTGCATCAATAATCATACTTTGTCATGCTTTATGATGGTTATGCACATATGGATGACTCGACACACACGTGTTATTCTTATATGGTGCTCTTATTCATAGGAACACATTGATATTGGTGTGAAATTTTATGCATGGTACATGATGTGTGTTTTAAACATGGGTACAATCTCTACAATGTGTGTAATTAACATTGGCGTACTTGTTTTGGATCACCTAATTTAAAATTCAATATTGAATGAAAATTAGAAATAGTACTTTAGTAAAAATTCTTTAATTTATATTTAGATTTTCCTACTAAGGTTTGCATGTGAATCAAGGATAACTATAGTAGCACTAAGTCAACATGTATAATTATGTGTAAGTTGGGAGGCCCATGAGAGGGAGAGAAATCTTTTTCCTCATCTTATTACTAATAAGAATCATATCATTTTAAGTGATGTTAGCATGGTCAAGTTTTTTGAGGAAGCTAACTACCTCAAGGGGAACACATAGTTTTTGTAACATCCCCACTTCAATATCCAGTTTAATTAATTTTTAATGTAGATATGATTTGTGGTTGTGGCCAAGCGATGTAATATGTGAATTGTATATATGTATTTAATAAATCAAATGTGATGTCAACTGTTGGGGGATATGGACAATGATTGGGGGCTAAGTAATTCACAAGAGAGGAGCGGTCTAAAAAATGGTTTTTATTCATGATTTTATTTCCCAAAACCTTTTTCTTGTTTTGAATGTTTTGAGTGAACCTTCTGATTTTCCCTTGAGTGTAGAAGAGTCCAATCATTGAATACCTATAAGAGGGTGGGTGTGAGGAGTCACATCCCATAATTATTGGGAGCATGGGGCTGAGTACAATCTACTTAGGGAAGAGTGTGAGTCAAACAAGGAAATAAATAAAATTTGTATGGGAAAAGAGGGTAGTTTTTATAGGGAGATTTTGAGACAACGAGAGAGAGAAAAATGTTGGGACTTGGAGGCAACAATGGTGGACATGTTAGCAACTATTTCGAGTCGTTGAAGACAACAGAGACAAGTTGTCAAGATTTCAAAAGAACTAGGTTTTCATGCCTAAAGAGTGAACTTTTTTGTGTGAGTTGCACTGGAGCAACAAGCTTGTTGTTGTTTTGTTTCCTAGTAGTTTCCCTAGCAGCGAGTTCCCTTGAGTTCCAAGTAGTGAGATTCTTGGTTACCTATGCCAGAGAGACCCTGATAAATTAATGATACAACCCGATGGAATGAGAGTTCTGAAGGGATACATTCCTTGTGTTGGGCAGGTCGAGAGGAAGAGAGCTTGAAGGAATTCAAGATAGTTGTAGGAGAATGCCAGTGAGTTGTGGGATTATAGGAGTTGTGAGTGGATTGTGAGAGACACCCTCTTTTGTGGATCCCTAGCACCATCTCATGGATGAATTGATGTTGATATCTGAAACAAAAAGTCTATGGTTGGGTGGTGCATGATCTATCCCAAGCAACTAGTTGCACAATTGTTTTAAAAAGATACATGTTTTTATCTATTTTCTGAGTTAGTTTATGAATTTAACTATTGTGCATTTTACTCTGTGTATGAGAATGAATTATATGTTGTTGTGATAAATTTATTAGATGCATTCATGTTAGTTTAACATGTTGTAGCTACATTTAAATAATGGTATCAACAAATGGTTAAATCAATGTGTTTTCCTATAGCTGATAAGTTACATGATATGTTAGCATAATTTTTTTATTTTTATGTGTATTATGCATGTAATGTACCTTGGTCAAGATGGGGAACATTACATATTGATATCATAGCTCAAGGTTAAACACTGAGCTTGTATAGGCCAAGACCAGTCCAAAATTGGTAGAATTTCGTTGTTGTAGAGTTTCACTTGTGAAGAATTTGGGGAAAAATGGTGAAAACAGAGTGAAATTCCCAAATTATGAGCATTTTCGATTTTAAAATTCCTCAAAAAATAGTCGAAGAGAGGATTAATGGTATACATATGCAAGTTGCATAGTTAAATTCAGTTGGGAATGTCGTATTTTTTATTTATTTTTAATGGCTATTGAAGAGTTGGAGAGTCGACGACCCAGATCACACTCGACTTGGCAATCAACGATCAAGATCACTTGATTTTTAAGAATGAATGACTAATATGTTTTTGCAAGTCTGAAGAATCCTGACGAATTTTGGAGCAGTTGGTGAACCAATGGCTGAGATCACTTCGATCTTGAAGATTGACGGACTAGATATAATATGGGATTGGGAAGAAAAATCCTACATCTCTAGTTTTGCGGGATAAATTCTCATGGGAAAAAGCTTCGTGGGAGAAAAGGTCGCGAAAGAAAAGGATGCGGGAGAAAAGGCCACATGAGAAAAGATGTCAAAGAAAAGGCTGTGGGAGGAAGGCCACATGAGAAAAGGATCATGGGAGAGAACTCTCATGGGAGAAAGGCTACGGGAGAAAATCTCACGAAGAATTTCCCAATAGGCTTGTGGGTCGCGGGAAAACCTTGATGGCATGATTTCGATAGCCCACTGGGAAAAGTTCGTGACTAGTTTTCCCGATAGGCTTGGAAGCTGCGGGGAAGTTATGAAAACATGATGTTTGACATTCCATGAGGAAAATCCAAATAGGCTCGTGGGTCGCGGGTCATTGACACATATTAATGGCATGCTTTTGACATCCTGTGGGGAAAATTCCATGAGGAAAGGCCCGATAGGCTTGCGGGTTGCGAGTCGCAGAAAATCTTAATAACATGTTAACATGAAATTCCACGAGGAAAATTATGTGAAGAAGACTCTGCTAGGATTGCGGGTTGTGGCTTTCGGGAAGAACCACAAACATGCTACATGACCTCTTGTGAGGAATAGTCCGCGAAGAATATTATGTGAGGCTTACAGGCCGTGGGTTGCGGTAAACCTTTATAACATTTCAATTTGACATTTTGATGGGAAGATTCCACAAAGGAGAGCTCGATAGGCTTGTGAAAGGTTTGGATGATGGGCGATGGAGGAGATTGGCGGATGATGACATGACATAATCAAAGGATGACACGTTCCATGCCATGTCATCTAGATTTCCTAGGGTTAGGCGCAGGTTGATTTGAAATAATGTTACAACAGTAAATAAGTTGATTTTCTATAAATATTTTCAGGACTTTGAGGGTCGTAAACTTGCAGAGGCATTTTCAGTCCCTAAATGACATTTTTAGTTAGCAGAAATCGAGAGAATTGTGTGTACCTTCAATATAGATAATATCTACTACTTAGAATGAAATATCTTAGTGAGATATTTCTAACGAGATACTATGATTGCAAAACACAACTAGTACGAGGAAGTTACAAATAAATCAGTACAAGGTATATTTTTGGCACAAGTTTTCTTCCAAAGGGCATAACTCCTCACTCAAAAGTCAGTTTAAGGTACAAGAGTAGTCTTTGGAAAGCCCATGGATCATAGAATACAACCAAGGAACCAAAATTTTAATATGGGTACTTGAAATTGTACAGGATGGGAGAAAAAACACCTGTAGCATTGAGGGATAAAAATGAGAAAACAATCTAAACTTCCACAAACCATAACTTTCTCCTCAGAGCTCATATTTGAGCAAATGAGTAGTCAATGGAAATATAATGAAAAATAGAATCATCCTGAGCACCCAAACAATTGATTTGAGCAGTATATTTTGCAATCAACTCAGCAGAATATGATTTGTGGCCTTAAAAAGCATAAAACTATGCATTATTTTTCCAAAACTATGAATATCCATTTTTGTCTAAAAAGAATTTTATTGCATGCACATTTTCTTACATAGTTAGAGGCATGAGAGGGAAGATTTGGTTACCATATGAGAACTACAGATATGGAGGATTCCCAAGGGTCCTACAACTATGAAGAGGAAATCAGAGGGATACATGTGAGCATGGGAAATGTTGAGATTCAGTCCAATGGAAGAAGAAGCAAGGTGGAGCATGTGGAGATGGATGAAACTATGAGAAGCCTGCATAGGGAAGTGCAAATCTATATTGAAGATAATGAAAGGATGATGAAATATAAGGAAGAGATACTTCAGAGTCTGAATATGGTGCATAGACAAATCAACAAGGACTCTGGCTTTGAGAAAGTAGCTAGTGCTAGCAAAGTGGCAGCATATAGATTGCATAGCAGAAGGGATGATCATGGGAATGACAAGCAGTCAAGGAGCATGAACAAGAACCATCATTCTCCATAGAAATCCACGAGGATAGCTCTTGCAAGCTCAGGGCCAGGGAGAAACCCAATTGTGTCTCATGTCAGGAGGCAGAGAATAAGGCCCGAGTTAGACATTTTACAAGGTGAACTCAGGAAAATCAAGCCACCAAAATTTCATGGAGAGAATAGAAAAGGAGAAGAGGTTGAAACATGGTTGTTGGAAATGAAGAAATATTTCCAACTGCGTGATTACCCCTGAATGGTAGAAACCATAGTTGTATCCTACCACATGGAAAGAAAAGTAACCATGTGGTGGGATCAACTCAAGCAAGCCAAGCACCTAGATGAGAAGAAGGTCTCGTGGAGGCAGTTCAAAGGGTATTTCCAGGAGAAATATTTGTTAGAGAACTACTATGATAAGAAGATGAGAGATTTATTTGAACTCAAGCTGAGAAGCATGACCATGGAGGAATATGAGAAGATATTCTTTGGATTGCTGAAGTATGTTGGATTCATAAACGATGAGAAAGTAAAAATCCAAAGATTTCCGAGCGGGTTACCTTCCTTTTATAGTGACAAGATACACTATGATAACCCCGGGACTTTGGAGGAGGATATAACGAGAGAAAAACACCTTTATGAGCAGAGCAGAGGGAGGTTGGTCTTCCAAAAATCTCAGAATGATAAGATGAAGGGTAAGATGGAGCAAAAGAAGAAAGGATTTAAGCCACCCTTTCACATGAAAAAATCAGAAGCATATAAACAAGGATAGTTAGCTCAGAATGATCCCAGGATGGTAGATTCATTTGGGAAAAGGCCAAGATAACAACCCATGAAATGTTGGGGATGTGAGGGAAACGACTTATATAGGGACTGTCCACACAAAGGTGAAAGAATAAGGTTTGTCCACAATATTCAGGAGGTTTGAAACAATGGAAGACATGGGAGGAAACATGCCAAATATTTATGCAGCCTTGGACAACAAGCAAGCAAAATACCAATCCCCATGATTGAAGTGGAAGGTAAGATTCACAACCAACCCATATCAATTTGAATTGATTATGGAGCTAGCCATAGTTACATAAACTCTAACATTGTTGAAATATTTCACTTACAAAGGAATACGTATAATGAATCTTGGTTAGTTCAGTTAGCCACAGGGGTTAAGAGGAAAACTAGTGAGTTGGTCAAAGATTGTCCAATAGACATGAATGGACTCACCACAAAGGTAGATATGAACATTATACCAAAAGGTTCATATGACTGTCTATTTGGCATGGATTGGCTGGAAAAACACCACATTTTCCTAGACTATTACAACAATAAAATCACTTGTCTTGATGTGGAAGGGTAACAAGGCAAAGTTCAAGGAATTCAAGAGTTGTAGTTGTTAGATAAATTTCAGCCACGCGGTTGAAAATGAGATTCATGAAGGGGTGTTAGATTTTTTGCAGTCCATATGGAAGGGGAAGCCAAAGATAAAATGACAAGTATTGAAGACCATCCAATCTTGAAGGATTTTGAAGATGTTTTTAGGGAAATCCCAAGACTGCTACTAAAGAGAGTCATTGCTTTCTTTATTTATTTGGTGCCATGAGTTGCCCCAGTGTCCAAGACACCATACAGAATGGGCACACCATAATTGAAAGAGTTGTAGATGCAACTTGAAGAACTATTAAATAAGGGGTATACATGCCCAAGTGTGTCACCTCGGGGTGCCCTAGTTCTTTTTGTGAAGAAGAAATATGGAAGCTTAAGGATTTGTATTGATTTCAAACATCTAAATAAGGTCAGCATAAAAAACAAATATCCCTTACCAAGGATTGATGATCTATTTGATCAACTAAGAGGTGCAATAATATTTTCCGAGATTGAATTGAGATTAGGTTATCATCAAGTGAGGATAAATGAAGAAGATTTTCAGCAAGACAACATTCGAGACAAGATACATCCATTATGAATTTACGGTAGTTCCATTTGGGCTATCAAATGCACTGGTTGTTTTCATATGCCTGATGAATGGAGTGTTCAAGGAGTACTTGGACAAGTTTGTAATTGTGTTCTTGGATGATATACTCATCTAATAAAAAACATAAGAGGAACATGAGAAACATGTAAGAATGGTGCTACAAGTTTTGAGAGAGCATCAATTGTATGCCAAGTTAAGCAAGATCATCTTCTATCAAAGGAAGATTCATTACTTGGGTCATATAATTTCAGAAAATGGGATAGTAGTTGAACCCGAGAAGATAGAGGCCATTAGAGGATGGCCAAATCTAATAAATGTTACATAGGTCAGATCATTGAGGGGTCTTTTAGGCTATTACAAAAGATTCATAAAGGTTTTTTCAAAGATTGTAATCACCATCACTTGTTTGCAAAAGAAGGGAGTGAAATTTTAATGGAATCCCAAATGTGATGAAAGCTTTCAACAACTGAAATGCATATTGACCAGTGTGCCAATATTGAATATTGTAGATTCGAATGAAGATTCTATTGTGTGCACTGATGCATGTAAGGAAGGGCTCGTGTGGAGTCCTCACTCAAAAAATATCATGTGGTGTGCTACAAGTCAATAAAATTGAAAGATCATGAGAGGAATTATGCTACACATGATCCAAAATTAGAGTCCATTATTCATGCGCTAAAAATGTGGAGACATTACCTCATGGGTCAAAAGTTTGAACTAAGGATAGACCATTGTGGTCTGAAATATTTGTTTGGACAACCAACACTAAATTCCAAACAAACTAGATGGCTCGAATTTCTTAGTGAATATGACTTTGAAATTAAGCATATCAAAGGCAACGAAAATCAGGTGGATGATACGCTTAGCAGGAGAGCGCATGTTGGCCCTTGGTTATGGAAGGAAGCGAAGATCGAGAAAGAAAAGGTCAAACGCGAACTGCGCGGGAGACACAGTGACTATCACTGGGTCGAAGTAAGCAAAAGAGCATAAAAGCTGGAGAGAAGTACGGAAAAGCAAGCCGTTGGATGAAGAGATCGAGGATGATAGATCAATAAGGAAGATGGATCGAGGACAACTCAACAAGCAAAGAAATCCACCATTGGATGCTTTGGAGTACCGCGTGAAAAGGGAGGAAAAATAAGTTGGTGAAGTCTTGAAAAGGTGGGTCAAGTTGACCTAGGGTTTTGGGTAATTAGGGTTTTGACACCTAGGTTTCGACGTAAGGCTATCAGTGAGGGACTATAATGTATAAATAGAGGTAGAGAGGACCTAGGTCAGGTCGATACTAGTGTTGGGTATTGATATCGATTGATTGAGAGATTATTGTACTGTGAGAGAGAGGAGTGCTGAGAGTGGGAGCCTTATGGTATTGTAAGATCTTCAGCTGGGTGCGAAGATCAAGCCCTGCAGTTGGGTGCGCAGGAAGGTGAGAGACAGAGAGAAGAAGAGAGAAGATCTATTGAATAAGAGCGCAGATCAGAAGTGTAAGCTTTATCTTAATATATCATAAGCACAATTCTGTGGACGTAGCCCTAGAGAGAGGGTGAACCACATATATTTTGTGTCGTATGTGTGATTGATGCTTGGATCTCTGTCATTGTTATACTGTTATTTGCGTTATTGTGTTAGATCAAATTTATAGTTGCGCATAGTATATCTAGTTGATAAGAGGTATATGAATGCTGCAGTATTGTTGTATTAGTTCCACTTGATATTCCCCTGGTTGTAGACATCTTTGTCCTGCAACCCCCCTCTTAGTTGCTTTAGGTGAGACTACATCTGCTTCACAGGTGTTGCTGAAAGGGCCAGTAGCTAGGGCTTGTTGGTGTGCTCTTGGAGTGAACCCTGGGTCTGCCCCTGTGCCAACAAATGGTTCTGTTGCTGGGACCAAAATATTTTAAAGGGAATGTCAAGGTTGTTCCCGTCGAAGACAAAGATTCAAAAGTGGATAGAGGATCAAGAGAGGGACTTCGTTGAAGCCTAGAACAAGAACCCTAAAATAAGTACTGAATATTGGCTACAAAGATACATCTTCACCGACATTCACGAGATCTTCTTTGGAGGAATCCACCAGGAGTTGTTTGAGTGGTTGGCTAGGTTAGTCGATACCCAGTTCGAGATCAGATCTAGACCTCCTGTGGTTTGGACACCAGCACTGATCTAGAAGGTCAAGAGAGTTGACAACGTTGTATCCAGAGCAGTAGATCATTGGTTTGATAGTACCATTGGAGGGTATATCACCAAATTTGTTGTTGATAGGGTAGAATCATATAGCCAAGCCAATAGATACATTTTCAAAGGACCCAGAGGAAAATATTTGCACTTTCTGAAGCTAAGAATCAAGATGTTGTTGCATGAAAAGAACATCTTGAAGATATAGTAGATTGGCTGGACCTGAAAAGACTAATGTTCAGAAATTCAAACAACGACAACAACACAAAATCTGGACATACGCACAGTGGAAGAGTATTAAGAGGGATTCACCTTGAGAACCTGTTTAAGCAAAACTACGGAGAAGAGGGTTTCTATAGTGGAGAAGAGGTAGATCTAACCGACGAAGAACATTAAGAACCCACCAGAATAGAAGAAGGGGAAGTTGAAGAACTTCGCCAAAGAGAGCCAGAAACCTCAGGAACTGTGCAAATTATTGAAGTAAGTAACATTAACCCTCCTGTTATTTCAATAGCACCAAGTAGCCAGAATAGCCAGAACCACCAGAGTCTTCAGAGTGTTGTTACTAGCACCTCAGCCTATACTCAGACATGAAGTCTAGGGAACTCTATGGAAGATGAGATGAGGATCCCTATCTTCAGGGGAGATGGATCTGAGGATCTCGATCAACACTGGTTCCGGTGTGAGGTCGTGTGGAATATTAAAAGTATCACTGACGAAGCCATCAAGAGAACCCAATTCAACACTATGCTAAGGGACCGCACACTGAGCTCGTACATGAAACTTGTCCAAGGACTGGCACAACCTAAGCCACTGAACAAGATCAAGAATGCACTGATTGCAGAGTTTAAGAAACCTAAGTCGGAATCACAATGTATTACGGAGCTAAAAGAGATCAAACAAAAGGTAGCAGAACCTGTTTGGGAGTTCGACCAGAGATTCAAGACCCTAACATGCCGATTAACTTTTTAGATCCTCGATGAACAGAACAAAGAATGGTTCATCGCGACATTGTTACCACACATCAGAGTCCCTCTGATGCAACAAAAGATTGCATCACAGGAAAAATCTTTGGAGATCGCCATGAAGCTTGAATCAACACTTATGGGAGAATCTAGCTCAGGCATTAGCCAAATCTTGAGCCAACGGACTAGTTTGTCTCTGCAGGTCGAGGATATGGAGAAGGAAAAGGGGAAGGACAAAAGAGAAGATATCTGGTGTGTAAGATGCAGATACAAAGGTCATGATAAGGAGCACTGTCCCTTATTTCATGAGTATTTTGCCTCAGGAGCGCCAAGCCCTTTGAAGCAAGTTAACCTGCCCTGGTGTGATGTATGCAGAAATAGACATCACCCAGGTGAGTGCTATTACATGCAGAAATATGTTCAGACACCCACAAACTTGTATTTCACATTCTGTAAATTAGTGGGGCATGATGATCGATATTGTAGAGCTTACGATCTCATGCATGAGAGGTCGAGGGACATATACAAGATTCAAGGCGAAGTACAACAAGAAGGAAACACTCCATAGTACAACTCTCCAGGGAGAGGAAACTTCAATCCTCATGGTGGATACAGAGGATGAGGATGAGGAGGAGGTATGGGCTGAGGTTGAGGACAAATAATCTATTATAACTGTGCGCAGCCAGGACACTTATCAAGGGATTGTCAGAATCCTTGCATAACCTGCAGTTATTGTAACTCTTTCGAGCATGTCATAGAAGAATGCTTTGTGTTGTTGGCTAAGCTTCAGGAAAGATGAGGACCTTAGAAGAACCCAGAAGTGAAACTAATATATGTCGAACCACGTGGAACAAACCCTAGAGTTGTTGTTATTACTCGAGGAGGCACTGCTACAGGAGAAGATAGAACAATCCAAAGAAAGATCGCAGAAGAGTCAGGTATCAGGAAAGTTGTGGAGAAGACTCAGGCTTTTGATGCAAGGAAAGAAAGACAAATCTTCGAGGAAGCAAGACAAGAGTTCAAGGGGAACCAAGGATCCTCATCTAAAACACGACTAGAAATAAAAGAGTATGGAATGCCTTAGGCATTTGATCAATCGACTTCACCAAAAGAAGGAAAAGAGGTAAGTAAACGCATCGAATTTTTTTACACGTGTCTTAAGTTAATTCGGGATGAGAATGTTGTGCAAGAGTTACAAAACCTAATTAGGAAATATGAGCTAGGAAAGGTAGACCCCTTACTGAACAAGGCAATACACCAGATTGGTAAAAAGAGAAGAAAAAACAAATAATTACATTTGAATGCTCAAATAGGAGAGTATGATATAGACTATGTGGTCCTCGACTTAGGGTCGAGGGTCAATGTCATGACGAAGCAAACTTGGGCACTAATGGGAAAACCAAAGTTGATCTATTCCCCTATCAGGCTTAGAATGGCTAATCAACAAGTTGTCAACCCATTCGGACGATTGGAGCATGTCCCTGTGGACATCGACGGAGTAAGGACCTTTGCAGATTTTGAGGTAATTGAAATTGTTGATGATAACTGCCCTTACCCTGCATTGCTAGGAATTGATTGGGCCTTAGACAATTCTACTGTTGTTGATTTAAAGAAAAGACGCATGACATTTGAAAGAGATGGCCTTAGGGTCATTTCACCCTTAGATCCATATGAGGGTCCACGATATACATAGCCCATCAGAGAAGAAGACCATGCATATGAGCTGGAAAACATATATAAATTAACAACCAGACAATAGGATTATATCAACCCGACTGCTAATGGAAATCTAAGTTGGCGAAGTGACAACACGTTCTCATCAGATTCATAAGAAGCGTCGAAGAACTGGCAGAACCAGAGGTATGAAGTATCCACAAGGAGACGTGCTCGACTGACCAGAGAAGTTCGCTGGATTGGTACAACAATAAGTAACTTGCCTACCTTTGATGGTCTGAACCCTCTAGAAGCCTTCCTCTTAGATTTTGAAACAAGTGTACCGGCACAACAAAGTCTGTTGGCTATGGATGAGGCCCTGAAATCTACACTAGCAAGATGGTGGGGAACGCACAAAAGCAATATTACAGACTGGACACAATGTCGAACCTTGATGACATCGTGGTTCTTATCACAAGTAGGAAGCTATGAAGTGAGGTACACAGGTCGAAGCTGCCCAAAGGACCATGTGCGAAGCTATGAAGAAGCCTGGAGTGACATTCCTAGAGAACAATGGGTATACAGATTCATTAACACATTGGACATGACCCCAATTAACTGGTACCTTCAAGCGGAGCTGCGCCTCATCACTGTAGATTGGGAAGGTATGCTTCAAAATTTTGTAACCACCTTTTTGTTTGAAAGTGAATTTCCTTCGGTAGATCAAGAACTACATATTGTGAGGTAGAAAGTATTTAAGGAGGCATCTAGCCTCCCTTTGGAGCAAGAATATGACGAATGGACTGCGCCATTCCAGAAACTACAGGGATGTTACAACATTAATGCCGACACATATGATGATTCGAGGAAGGTAAAAATTGCTGGGACAGAAGGCCACATGGATGTGGAAGGACCAGGAGTTGAGCTACCATTCATTGGACAACTGATCAAGATAAAGAAAGTCAATATTGGGACAAAGGAGACACCAAAGCTTGCCAATGTCGAAGATTACTGGGATGCTGCTACCATTGACAAAATTACAGAATTATTGCACGAGTATCAGGACTTGTTTCCAACCAAGTTCACTGATATGAAGGGTATCAAAGGACCTATGGGAGAGATAAGAATACCTTTGAAACTAGGTGCGAAGCCATTCAAGCAAAGACCCTACAGATTGAACCCGAAATACAAGGAAAAAGTGAAGATCGAGATCGACAGAATGTTAGAAGCAAGGATTATTGAACCTGTTGAAGAGTCGGAGTGGATCAACCCTATGGTGGTGCAAGACAAGAAGACAGACGAGATCAAGATCTGCGTAGATCTCAGGAAGATGAATGATGCTTGTTTGCATGATCCTTTCCCTACACCATTCACATACGAAGTATTGGATAATGTGGGAGGCCATGAGGCATATTCTTTTATAGATGGGTTTTCAGGATACCATTAGATCCGGATTGCCAAGGAGGACCGCCACAAGAACACATTTTCCACATAATGGGGATCCTACCAATACACAGTGATGCCATTTGGACTGAAGAATGCCCCAATCATCTTCTCCAGGGTGGTGGTCGAAGTGTTCAAAGAATTTTTGCATAAGTTTTTAGAAGCCTATTTTGATGACTGGACTATTTTTAGTTTGCTGAAAAATTATATTGAATGTCTAAGACTAATGTTGGACAAATGCAGTGTCAAATTGCTTTAAATTTGAAGAAGTGCATCTTCTTCTCACCATTTGGAGTATTATTAGGACATATTGTATGCAAGCAAGGATTGTTGGTTGATCCATAAAAAAATGCAATTATAGTCGACTTACTGCCTCTTACTTCGGTTAAACAACTGCGCACTGCGCTAGGACATACTGGCTATTATAGGAAATTTATCAAAGGATATGCTCAGATTACTGCGCCAATGGAGAAGTTATTAAATACATACTGTCAGTTTGGTTGGATAGACGAATGCCAGCAGAGCTTTGACACACTGAAACAAAAGATGGTGCCTGCGCCCATTCTGGTCTTTCCAGATTGGAGCAGAGAATTTCATGTGCATGTTGATGCATCTTCTATTGCATTAGGAGCAGTATTGGCACAACCTGGAGAAGGGGAGATCGACCATACATTAGAATTTTCCAGCAGAAAGCTATCTATAGCTGAAATCAATTACACTACTATAGAGAGAGAAGGATTAGCCATGGTGTATGCGCTGCAAAAATTTCGCCATTACTTACCAGGAGGACACTTTAAAATGTTTACTGATCACTCTGCGCTGAAGTACCTAGTCAACAAGCTAGTGTTGGGGGGGCAAATATGTAGATGGCTTCTCCTGTTTCAAGAATATGATTTTGAGATCGTAGTTAAACTAGGAAGAATGAACAAGGGACCCGACCACCTGTTGAGGTTGGAACATGGTGAAGAACCCACCAGTCTAGAGGATACACTACCAGATGCACAACTGCTCACCATTACGAAGATGGATGACCACTTCACAGACATAGTCCAATTCCTGTCAACAGGAATGGCCCCAAGTGAGTATACAATTTCCTAGAAGAAACAACTAGTAGTGCGTGCTGCAGGCTTTTCACTAATAGCTCATCAGCTATTTAAGATGGGACCTGATGAGATACTAAGAAGATGTGTGATGGAGGCAGAGCGCCCGCTGATCCTCACAAAATCTCATGAAGGCATCGCAAGAGGACATTACGCAGGGAAAACAACTGCGCAAAAGGTTCTCTGAGCTGGCCTTTGGTGGCCTACTTTACACAGAGATGCTAAAGAGTTTACCAGAGCCTGTGATGTATGCCAGAGAGTTGGAAAACCATCCCGAAGAGATGAAATTCCACTAGCACCGCAGATGACCCTACAAGCATTTAAAAAGTGGTCCATTGACTTCGTGGGACCTATAAACCCACCAGGAAAGCGCATAGGAGCAAGGTACATTATCACTGCGACACAATAGCTGACTAGATGGGACGAAGCAAGAGCAGTCAAGGATTGTCGTGCAACTATAGCTGTGCATTTTATATTTGGTAACATAATAACCAGGTTTGGATTCCCTAAGACTCTTATGAGCGATCAAGGCACTCATTTCATCAACAAGATAGTGGAAGCCTTGACTGAAGAATTTGCAGTTCACCATCATAAGAGTACACCTTACCATCCACAAGCAAATGGAACGGTTGAAGCATTCAACAAAATCTTGGAGACAACATTGACAAAGATTTGCAGTGTGAACAGGGATGACTGGGATTTAAGAGTACCGGTAGTACTCTGGGCTTATAGAACTACTTGCAAGAAATTAACAATGCAGACCCATTTCAAGTTGGTTTATGGTCTCGAAGTTGTTGTCCCGTTGGAGTAATTGGTACCAAGCTTAAGAATTGCTGCATTTACAGACATGGATGATATTGGCGATGTTCATGAGAGGCTTTCCCAACTGGTTGAACTAGAAGAAGACAAATTTATTATAGGATTCCATCAATAGGTACAGAAGGAAATAGAGAAGGCCTATCATGACAAACACGTCAAGAAGAAGGCATTTTCGCAAGGTGATTTAGTACTGGTGTATGACAGTAAATTTATAAGACATCCAGGGAAGTTCAGAATGCATTGGCTTGGACCATATGAGATCACCTATGTTACATAAGGAGGAGTTGCGCAGCTGAAGACACTGAAGGGAGAATGGAAGGAAGGATTAGTGAATGGGAGTCGGCTGAAGTTGTATTATGACAACCAGCTGCCTTGCAACTCTCAGTAAAATTAAGGAGAAAAGGGTCTAGGTACCAGGTGTAGTTGAAACTGGGTACCAGACACAGAAAAGACAATCTGCACAAGGATGGGAAGGAGGCATAAAGAAAAAAGAAAAGGCTGCACTACACAGTCCAAATTCAAAGTGAAACAGAAGGATCAAATCTGAAGTGTCTCGGGACGAGTCATAGGTGAGTGTTAGGGGATTGTTGGCCCTTAGTTATGGAAGGAAGCGAAGATCGAGAAAGAAAAGGTCAAACACGAACTGTGCGGGAGACACAGTGACTGTCACTGGGTCGAAGTAAGCAAAAGAGAAGAAAAGCCGGAGCGAAGTACGGAAAAGATGTTTGATGAAGAGATTGAGGATGACAGATCAACAAGGAAGATGGATCGAGGACAACTCAGCAAGTAGAGAAAGCCACCATTGGATGCTTTGGAGCACCACGTGAAAAGGGAGGAAAAACAAGCTGGCGAAGTCCTGAAAAGGTGGGTCAAGTTGACCTAGGGTTTTAGACAGCTAGGGTTTTGGGTAATTAGGGTTTTGACACCTAGGTTTTGACCTAAGGCTGTTGGTGAGGGACTATAATGTATAAATAGAGGTCAAGAGGACCTAGGTCGGGTCGGTACTAGTGTTGGGTATTGATATCAATTGATTGAGAGATTATTGTACTGTGAGAGAGAGGAGTGATGAGAGTGGGAGCCTTATGGTATTGTAAGATCTTCAGCTGGGTGCGAAGATCAAGCCCTGTAGTTGGATGCGCAGGAAGGTGAGAGATAGAGAGAAGAAGAGAGAAGATCTACTGACTAAGAGCGCATATCAGAACTATAAGCTTTATCTTAATATATCATAAGCACAGTTACGTGGATGTAGCCCTAGAGAGAGGGTGAACCATGTATATTTTGTGTCGTATGTGTGATTGATTCCTGGATCTCTGTTAATGTTATACTATTATTTGCGTTATTGTGTTAGATCAGATTTATAGCTGCACAGAGTAGATCTAGCTGATAAGAGGTATATGAATGCTGTAGTATTGTTGTATTAGTTCCACTTGATATTCCCCTGGTTGTAGACATCTCTGTCCTGCAACCCCCCTCTTAGATGCTTCGGGTGAGACTACATTCGCTTCGCAGGTGTTTCCGAAAGGGCCAGTAGCTAGGGCTTGTTGGCGCACTCTTGGAGTGAACCCTGGGTCTGCCCCTATGCCAACAGTGCATGCGATGCATATTACAACCATTAGCATGTACAATACTGACCTGAAAGATAAAAATTTTGCGGCAACTAACTTAGATCAATGTTACTTTCAAATAAGAAGGTGCGTTACAACAAGGTGAATTTCAACACAAATTTAAATATTTTAAGTTGAGGGAAGATAGAGTTCTTGTGTACCGAGGTAAGGTATATGTGTCAAACTCCCATGAGATGACAAATACAGTGCTGAGGGAAATGCACAATGTACCCTATGTTGGACACCCATGATACCAGAAGTCAATCACATCTATGAGGATCCAATACTTTTTCCCCTGAATGAAGAAATAAGTGGATAATTACATAGCCATGTGCCTAGAATACCAGAGGATAAAGGCTGAGCATAGACATCCAGCTGGGATATTACAACCATTTCCCATTCCGAAATGGAAGTGGGAATTGGTTACAACTTATTTTATTACAAAGCTGCCCATAACAATGAAGCAACATGATTCCATCATGGTAGTGGTGGATAAATTGACCAATGCTGCACATTTTATTTTAATGAGGACTACTCACAAGGCATACAATGTTGTTGAGATCTACATGAAATAATTTGATAGGATACATGGAGTGTCCAAGGAAATAGTTTCAGAAGGAGATACCAAGTTTACATCCAATTTTTGGAAAGGTTTGTTCAAAGGCTTTGGGACGAATTTAAATATTAGTACATTGCATCACCCAAAATCTGATGGGAAAATAGAGAGGACCAATAGGATAATTGAGGACATGCTCATAATGTATGTGATGGACCAACCATCCAAGTTGGAGGAATATATCCATTTAACTGATTTTTGTTACAATATTGGGTATCAAGCCTCATTAAAAATGAGCCCGTTCGAAGCATTGTATGGAAGAAGGTGTAACACACTAGTAAGTTGGGATAACCCAACAAGCATAGTTGTTATTGGGCCAAATTTCTTGAAGGAAATGGAAGAGAAGATGGTGCGGATTAGGCATAATTTAAAATATACCCAGGACATGAAAAATAGTTATGCGGACAAGAAAAAAACTTTCAGATATTTTAAAGCGGGGAAGCATGTGTTTTTAAAAGTGAAGGAAGAAATAAGCTTGCTAAGATTAGGAAATTTCCCAAAGTTGGTAGCACGATATTGTGGACCTTTTAAAGTCCTAGAAAAGATAGGCCCAATTGCATAAATGCTAGCATTTCCTGCATCCATGAGAGTGCATAATATATTTCATGTGTCTTTATTAAAGAAATATGTGCCTGACCCTAACGACATAATTGATTGGACTGTGATCCAGGTGGAGCACAAAGGATACTTTCAAGTGGAAACAATGTGCATCCTAGAATGGAAGGTCAAAGTGCTCAAGAAAAAAACTATCGGCCTAGAAAAGGTCCAATGGACCTGCTACGGTCCTCAAGATGCTACATGGGAGCACAGGGAAACCATGTGGGAGGAGTACCCACAAATTTGTGTCAATTTTGAAGAAAACAGAATATAAGAGTACAAGACTCCATTTTTAGCAACTAGAGTTCCATAACCACATCTTAGATATTTCCTATCCAACTTGCGCCGGGATCCCTGATAAAATAATGGTACAACCCGATGGACTGAGATAAGTGAAGGGGGTACATTCCTTGGGTCAGTAGGTTGTGTTGTTCTAGAGTCTGTACTTAAGGCTAGAAAGTACAGGGTCTAGGCATCTGAAAGTGAGTAAGAGATAAAAAGGGGGAAAAAACAACCTTCGGGAAAAGGAAGCTAAGGCTGATTTCTATGTTGTCTCTGTCTTGCTTCCAAACGTTCCTAGATGCTTATATCCCGTTCGATTGCGGCCCATGAATGTTCTAGTTCGACCTGGGTGATGGCGGTTTTAAGTATGGTGTCAAAACAGTTCAAAGAGATGCTGGTTTGATCTGATAGGCAAGGTTCAATGTTGGGCTGTCTTGCAAAGGGCACAGTCATGGAGGAACACAAAATGAAGAGAAAGTTCGAGGTTTAAAAAGTTCCTTCAATTTTTTGACCATATAAAAGAGAACTTTCGAAAACCGACGTTAAAGGTAGAACACAAACCAAAGGCCTTCTCTCGTAACTGAGTTAACTTTTTAAAGAATCATGTATGAAATGTGAGAAAACATTAAGCAGTCGACAATGTGAGGCTCCTATCAAGGGAGAATCTCGCCCTGTAAACAGAAGAAGAGAAAGACAAGAAGTAATCTAACGAAGCATAAAATATAGAGATCTAAAAAGTTCACAGGTCTTGTACCTGCTGATAGCCGATATAGAGGAAAAACCACAAGTGATTAGACAACTAAAAAGTTGGTCACCACAGTGGAATTTGCACTAAATTGTAGCTAAGCATTCATCAGAAATATATATGCGAAATGAAATTTAATATAAGATAACAGAGAAAACAAAACCCATAACTCAGTCTTCATGGAATTAGGAATCTTCGGATTGCTTTGTATTAATTTTCAAAAGGAAGAAAGTCTCTATTACAATCGGCCGAGAAAGGTCCAACCCCTTTTCTCTCTTCAAAAATGCCTATTTATACAAACTTCTAAACATTCGAATTTCAATCATTCCCGAAGTTTTAGGTTACAAAATGGGAATTTTAAGCGTTTCACTTCTTTGTCTTTGTCCTCCTTCATGCGGGTAGAGAACCTTCCTTTATTTACTCTTCGGGGTTCTTAAAATAGAACAGGCAGACACTTGTCATTATTTGGCACCGGAAACCTGCCCCTTCGCCTGTTTGGTGCAAGTGACGCACCTCTCCACCAACTGGGCTATCAATCTGGAAGGCTCTGCTTGGTTCTTTGCCTCAAAAGCATAACAATCCTTCGCTAGCTGTGGCAACCTTCCCCCTACTTGTCGGTCTTCAATGATGATAGAACATAACTGTACACTTTGTTTTAATAGCCATTTATCCACTTGGACTATATCAATCTGGCGTATCTGTGATATTTCAGCCTGCTCTTTTTCCTCGCTCTCCTTGATATTGAGTAGGCGCTTGGCTATATCGATCTGGCCCAGTGTCCCAGCGTTGCTTTCCCTATTGAGATCCAACAAATTTATATTTATCAAGCCGAAAGTTTCTTCACAAGAGTTTCTCATTTCTTTTGCTCATTCTCTGCTTTTGGATATATTACGCTCCCACGCCTTAGCAAGATATTACCTCTAGTTTGCTTTGGGATGGAAGCCTGGAACTATTGACCATTTATTTTCTCATCGTGGCTATAACAACCTCTTGGAAAGCGACCCGAGCCGCCCCAACTTCTCTTTCTCTCAAACAAATATCTTCCAATACTTGGTCAATGGTCTGGCAATGGTTTTGGATGGCCTCCACTTTAGCAAGTAAATCTTGCTGAGCTACTGACACTCTTTTTTAGATTTCAATTGCTTGGGATTTGAATATCCCGTTATCTATAACTTGGCTCTCGACAGAATTCAACTTTACCTGTAACTGCCTGCTCAGTTCTTCTTGTTGGCTTACCTAAGCTTGGCTGGTCTGAGCCGACTGATGTATTTGCTCAAGATTGGATCTGAGCCGCTCGATTTCCTTTTGATCGACTGCTTTAGCTTTCTCTAAACTTATGTTCACCTGATCTCTTGCATTTGCCTCTGCTGTAGCTAGTTGAGCCTCCAATGTTTTGATCAAACAGTTCTTCCGCTTTGACTGTTTCTTTAGAGATTCGACAAAAAATTGGTTGGCTGTAGCAAAAGCCCCCAACGTCCCTTCTATCTGGGTGGAAAATTCCTCCTTTTTCATGGCTTTCCCGTCGGCTAGGATTTTGAATTTTTTGGCTACTGCGTCTGCTTCTCGGTAAAGCTCTTGCTTCACAACGACCTTTCTCTTCTTATCGAAGAAGAACTCGTTCGGAGGAAACTCTTTTACAGTAATGGGCGTTAGCTCTTCGCCGAAAATCCATCCCGCGTTGGGGGTCCCCTTTGTAGACTATAGGGGAGTGATAGACACGATGGTACTGTCGATTTCCTTGGATGTTTTTTCTGGGGTAACAACCGTGGCTAGCTTGTTTGATGGGTTGGGGATCTCGGCTTCCTGTTCCAGGTCCCCGGTTTCCTTTTTCTTTTCCTGATTTTCCTCTTGGTCAGGATCTGAATCTTTTGAACCCTTGGCTTTTGTTTGTTGTATATCTGCAGTCTGTGGGTTCTTACCCTGTAAAACCGGGGGAAGGAAGCTCCGTCGGTGTTCTTGAAATTTGAAGAAATCGACCATCTCCTCGGGTGACAGGGATTGAATCCGACTTAGGACCTCGGCATAGGATCTCGCACCTCAGAAGATGTCGTCATGAGGCAAATGCTCATGTTCGTATCTTTTCAGGCCACAATTCGCCATGTGATTACTCACGACCTTGTGTGGGTCATGTTTCTTAAACTCGATGTCGACCCATTTAAAATTCTCCAAGGTCGTAGCCTCGGCTTTGGCGTGTCCGAAATCTAATAAAGAATATGTATAAAAATGAATGGGGAAGGGTGGCCATACCTTCTTCGAAAAACCCTTGAGCTCTTTGCTTATGCCACCGATCACAGTTTGCCTGGCGATTTAACGACATACCAACTTATTCGACACGAATAGTGGTAGAGCATACGGGGGAACAGAGGCGCCTAAAACACTGATGTATGAAAACTCCACCTCTACATACCAGTCAACCACACTACTCAAGTTGGCCGCGATGCTGTCTAAAATCCTGGGAGGTGGGTTACCGAAGATGGAGACGTGCATCGGTACCATTACCCAGTTGAAAATCTCGTATATGAATTCTTTGGCCTTGTCCTCCCAAAGTTTCGAGTGATAGAGATGAATAGGCTCAACATTAGATGGAGTCCAGCTCCAGCTCATTAGAGGGAAAGGCGTCATGAAACAAATAGCATCCATGATGTAGGCGGACATGAAAAACAAAGCTGCTTTCCCACTTGCCTTCTGCGCTCGATATTTTGTAATTCCACTGGTTAGACTGTCCAACAATAGTTTGGACCAGTCGAAAGAAAAACCTTCAACGATTGTATGAATCAGAGGCACCCACGAGAGGAAAATGTGTGTGGTGTCCTCCTTCCCATACAACCTACAGGCCATCATTGCTATATATCTGAATTGCGGTTCTAAGGAGGAGATTGAATAAATTCCATTACCATCCACACTGAATTTTGCGGGGTGCGAAACCCAATCCTTGATCAGATCGGACAAGTTTCTGCCATATTTCTCGCGTTCCTTCTGCTTGAAACCTTCCATAAACTCAACATCGTATGTGAAGTTTTGTGTGGGTGACAACTGATACATTGCCTGCAAATGTTTTGGTCTAAAAGTCCCAATCGTCACCTTCTGCTCGCTGATAATATTCCTGGTTGGGATATCCACATGGTCTAGCGCCCATCTGATGATATCATAATAGGGAAGGAGCCATGGTCTTGCCGCTATTTTGTGCATCTCTGCTTGAATGACAATTTTGTATTTGGTGGCCAAATCATCCCTCTTGTTATCACTGGAATCGTTTGAACAATTCACCGATTCAGACTGAAGAATGTCGGAGATGTATGTCTAGATTTTGATAGTATCAATACTTCGGGGTGAAGTATTGGAAACAACATCTGAGCTCTGACCTGAACTCTTGGTAGCCACCTTGGACGCTTTTCGTGGAGCCATGATAGAGGACTCGGTACTCAGATCTCCTGTAGTAAAAATGTAAATGCAGACACAAGTTATCCTGATGAAAAAAGCTCTGCGCGCAGAAAAATAGAAATAGAATTTGAAATAATGAAAGAAAAAACTCTTTATCTTAGTATTTAAAACCCTGGTGTCCTTGCGAACAGAACGGTGAAATCGTTTAAAGAAATATTTTAGCAGTAAAAACGAGATCCTCCTATCTGTCACTTCGTCATATTTCAAATAAATGCCATAATTTTTGATGAGTTGTAACACGAATCAGCGCAAAAACATTTAAATTTACTCTGTAGATGGTGCATCTTAAAGTTTGCATTAGCGCATCGATTAATCCAGCTTAGCTCCTTTAATTAAGTTTTCTTTAGTCTTTAATCCCCCTTTTTTCGGCGTTCGCCATATCGAAATATTTCACTCCTACCCTTTGAGCCCCCAAAACCCGAAATCACAATGATGCCATCTAGTTAAAAAATCGTGGTCTGAATTAAGTGCTTAATTAATCCATGCTTAATTAATGAATATCGCGACTTCGCGACTTGGAGCTACGAAGGTCTGGTTTTTTGGGAGAGTGATCACCGAGTCACAAAACCCTGACAGTGCTTAACTAGGGTTTAAAGTAACTTACTCCTAACACTAACCTGGGTAAACTTTTAAAACCGTTTCGTGACTTCGCATATCGGAGTTTGGAAACCATGTGACTTGTAACTCCCAAAGCGTGATAGCACGAGGTAATAAAAGTGATAATCTTGCTTAACGGTTAAAAGACAGTGATTTAGGACTATAACGACCATTGCCAGTTCGCATATCGGGGTAATGAGGCTTTCAGTGGGTTAAGATCATAAAGTAAAAGACAGCCTGAAAACCAACTTTTGATTTTAAGAATTATATTTCAACCACTTGGAAGACGCGGCTCCAACATGTTGAAAGGAATATGAGATTATGGTTGGAATTGTTGTTGGAGTTATATAATTATGGAATTTTTATTTTTTTAAGTATTGTTATGTAAATTTTGTACATGTATATTGACATAGTGCTATGCACCGAGGAAGGTGAAATTTTTTAGGGAAGGGGGATTGTAACGTCCCCAATATAATCCCCAGTTTAATTAATGATTAATGTAGATATGATATGCGATTGTGGCCAAGTAATATACTATGCGAATTGTATATCTGAATTTAATAAATCAAATGTGATGCTAGTTGTTGGGGGACATGGATAGAGATTGGTGGCTAAGCAATCCACAAGAGAAGAGGGGTCTAAAAAGGGGGTTTTGTTCATGAGTTTATTTCCCAAAACCTTTTTCCCATTTTTAATGTTTTGAGTGAACCTTTTGATTTTCCCTTGTGTGTAGAAGAGCCCAATCATTGAATGCCTGTAAGAGGGTGGGTGTGAGGAGTCACATCCCATAGTTATTGAGTGCATGGGGTTGAGTACAATAATCTTAGGGAAGAGTATGAGTCAAGAAGGGGAAGAAAGGAAATTCATATGGGAAAAGAGGACATTTTTTACAGGTAGATTTTGGGGACAAAAAGAGAGAGCAGAGTGGTGGAACTTGGAGTCAACACTGGTGGACATGTTACCAACTATTTGGAGCTATTGAAGACATAAGAGGAATTTTTTCAAGCTTTCATAAGAACCACATTGTTAGTCCTGAAGAGTGAACTCTTGTGTGTGAGTTGCATTGGAGAAACAAGCTTGTTGTTGTTTTGTTTTCTGGTAGTTTCCCTAGTAACGAGTTCCCTCGAGTTACTAGTAGTGAGATTCTTGGTTACCTATGCTAGAGAGACCCTGATAAATGAATGATACAACCTGATGGAATGAGATTAGCGAAGGGGCACATTCCTTCAGTTGGGAAAGTCAAGAGGAAGAGAGTTAGAGGAAATTCAGGATAGTTGTAGGAGAATGCTAGTGGGTTGTGGGATTAGATGAGTTGTGAGTGGACAATGAGAGACACCTTGTTTTGTGGATTCCTAGCCCCAGCTCTGGGGTGAATTGATGTTGAGATATGGAACAACAATTCTATGGTTGGGTGGTATGTCCATTCCAAATAGTTGTTTACACAACTATTTTAAAAATATAAGAGTTTTATCTATTTTCCGAGTTAGTTTATGAGTTTAACTATTGTGCATTTTAATTGTTTATGAGAATGAATTATATGCTTCCATGATGAATTTATTAGATGCATTCATTTTAGTTTAACATGTTGTAGATGCATTTAAATAATGGTACCGACAAATAGTTAAATATGTGTGTTTTCTTGTAGATGGTAAGCTACATGATATGTTAGCAACACATTTTTTTTTATGTGTATTCCACATGTAATGAACCTCGATCAAGATGGGGAATGTTAAAGTTCTTAACCCTGTTGATTCATCATTGGGATCATGGTATACAAGCCTTCAAGGTTGGTCATTATTTGTGTTGTATTCCACATGTAATGAACCTCGATCAAGATGGGGAATGCTAAAGTTCTTAACCCTGTTGATTCATCATTGGGATCATGGTAGCCAAGCCTTCAAGGTTGGTCATTATTTGTGCTACCAACCCATAGGGGAGGATTTTTATTTCATCACTAGGCTATCTAGGAGGGGGTAGGATTTGTCCCATTCCCATATTCACCACCTAGTGTTTCGAGAGAGATCCAATTGACATATGTTCATAGATATATAAACCAAGTTATTATTGACCCATTAAATTGTAGGTTATTGGGGGCCAATTGTGCTTACATTCTTATAGATGCAAGGAGGTCTAGTGCTTATGCCTTATCTTCATGAAAATAACATAGCATACCACTAATGGGAAGTGTATTAGTTTCCATATGATGTATTATGTAGATAATATTTTAAGTGGTCTAGACTGATTAGGTGGTCCTATATTCTTTTATCACAATTTTGTATTATGTATCAACATCATAATGGGATGAGGGGAGATGGTTTCTCCCATTTATTTTTGAGGTATTTTATTTATTATTGAGAGGTTTTCGGTGACTGGATCATCATTTCACTACAACCCTCCTAGGCTAATGATTGATTCACATATGCACATGCAGGGGTATATTTTTCCCATGAAGGGCCAACCTAAGTACCCATGTAGGATGGTGGGTGTGCATGTGATTACTATGTTAGGTAGTAAGGACAATCATGTCCCCAGTCTTGTACAATATCCATATGCAAGAATGGAGTAGCGAGTGTGTTAAAACATCACATTTACTCTAGCTTAGCCACCATATGAGTGAGACAATATTATCATGATGCTGTGATTATTCTCCTTGCATACCTTTCTCTCTTATTTAATGCACAAGTTATTGATTATAAAATAATTTTTTAAATTGTCTAATTGTTGTCTACTATTATGTAGATATTGGTTAATTTTCCAATTCATGAGGGGCCTCCTCCCCAAACTAATGTAGAGATGAATGAGGCTAATGAGTTTCCTTAGGTGTGCAGACTTGGAGAGTACTAGAGACCATATATGTAATGTTATCACATGCTCATAGATTAATTATGTACTTCATTGATTGGCTTCAAAGTGTAGTTAGTTTGACCTAGAGTAATCATGTAAGACATTGAGCTTTCAAATATATATGCGAGACTTCCCATATATATGAAATTATTGATGCATCATATTTATGATATTCTTGTCCTATTCTAGAGGGTGAATGTTGAGGATAAAAAATATATGAAATGTTCTCATCTATATTCTTCATCTTTTGTCTTTATAAGATGAGACAAACAAGGATCCTCCTCCTCCTCCTCCTCCACCACCTACACCACTATCTACTCCTATTTCTCCACTCACTAATCCCCCTACTACACTATAAGCTATTGTACCTACCACTCCACCTACTTAACCACCTATTACTCCATCTATTGATGCTATACACATGATCTTAAATCACTACTAATCCTACATACATGATCCTATCAACTCATTTATATCTTGGAGATCTATATTAGTTTGCATCTACATTTGCATGTAGCAGAGCTATTGATGCCTCTAACTTTGGCGGTGGACCTAGCAGTAGTTGACATGTACATTGATTGTTGTGATGCATATTTGAGATATATATTGATTGTTGACATGTATACTTGATATGTATATTTGACACACACACACACACACACACACACACACACACACACACACATGTGTGTGTGTGTGTGTCAAATATCGTTCATTTATATTACTACTTTTTCTATCATGTATATGGTTGGTTAATATTGTTTTGTGTTTTTTAATGTCATTATTGTTCATTTTATATTGCACATTCCATAATTATTGGTGCATATGGTTTTATGGTTGATTGATGATGTTTTATTTATAAAATGTATAATGAGTATGTTAATGATTAACATTATTAATGATTTCTTTGTTTTTAAATTAATTTTGAGTTGTATCAATCAATTACTATAATATTGCACTTGCAAAATTTGCAAAATATGCCATCATTAATGTTCAAAATATTATAATGTATGCAAAATATTGCACTTTCAAAATGTTCAACTCAAGTTATATGAAATCATATAACTTGGATTGTGATTGCAAAAGCTTATAATAATTTATTGACATATAATGTTGAACTATACGTCGAGGTGATTTTTTTGTTATCTAGGAAGATACAATATGTTGATTAAATATGCTTACACACTTGATAAATGATTCAATTAATGTACAATTTGATTAATTTTTGAAATCAAAATTTTTAGATAAATCATTTTAAAAAATATTCTTAATTTTTCTACTAAACTTATTATCAATATTAGTAAAATTTAACATAAGATTATTAAATTTAACAAAAAAGTTATTCCTCCAATCTTGATATAGATAAAATCATGCATATTAAATCATAAAATCAACTCTTAATTTTTTATACTAAATATAAAAAAGATAAGAAAGACCTTCAACTAAAGTGAGATTGATGATAATAGTTGTAATATTAATATTAGAAAAATAGATAACATGTAGATATTACACTTAAAAATTATTCATAGTTCATTAAAGAGCTTGAAATTCCAAAACAATTTAATTTTTTTCAAGATGATGGTTGTAAATGGTTGTTAAGTTTGCATATCCAATATCCTAAAATGAAGACAAAATGATTTTGGGATTGTGTTAACTTTTTTGTCAATCTATTGCTCATTGTTAAACTAACTTTGACACTACAATAAATCTAGAACATATCTAGGAGTTTCTACGTTCAAGTACCATTAAAAAAAAACACAATTTGTTGGAGATTCAACCAAATGGAGAGTGAAATCTGACCTTTGTTGGAGGTTCATCTAAATGGAGAGTGTAATCCAGCCTAGATTTATTGAGAGATAATTAGAGTATAAATAATTAATAATGATTAACAAATACAATATTTCACTAGATGGGAAAATGATCATATTATGGATGAGAAATTTAAGGCCTGACATGAGGCAAACACTTTTTCATTGAAGTAAATCTACTTGGGATTTTCACATTGTAACAAAGAAAGATACAAAATATTGTTTGTTTGCAAAAAAGACCACATGGTTGGTTGATGTTGTTTGATGTTTGATGTGAAGTATTAATTCCTACTTGTGAATCATGAATAATGTCTAAATTCTATGATTACTTTTTATTAATGATGCATAATACAAATGAATCAAAGATGAGGACAATGCAAGAATTTAGGATGAATATTTCATATAATCAAGTTGAGTGATTCATGGATATATTATTGGAGATAGTTATGGAGATGGTTGAACTAAATATATAATTATGACATAGTTGTTATGGTCACCTATATTTATATAAAGGGGCCTTTTGTGTAATAGAAACACACCCGGGAATGGATTGATTGAATAGACTTTCCCCTTTATGGGTTTATTGAGTGAATATTCCTAGTGTGCCTTGCTTCATATGTTCTTGATTATATTTGTTGCTAATTATAAATCCCAACATTTGGTATCTGATCTTACATCATCATTTGACTCAAGTACATATAATTTTGAATACATTTTCATTTGAGGCTAATCTATCCATTTTACGAACATGGGACAATGGTCGTCTTCTATTCCATCATTATAGCAACATTATCAAGGAGGATCATCAAACTTCTTAGGGATCTCGTTTCTATGGATTCACGTCAATTGTTTTTGCATCTCAATTATTGACACATGGTATTATTTTCACTACTTATTTACCTTGCTTATGTTTCTTGGATTGGCACTTGTTATTGCATCTTTTATTTGTGCCTAGATTTTTGTGTCCATTCTTCTTTCATCTTCTTTAACTTTATTTCACTGTACACTTCTATCTCCTATCATCATCTTCACTTCTTGTCTCATGTTCTTCTTTCATCTTTTCAATTTTTTCCTGTTGCTACACTTCATTAGGAGTTCGTCTTTTGTCTTCTTCTCATTGTCTTCTTGCACTTCATTAGGAGTTCATCTCTTGTCTTCTTCTCATTGTCTTCTTGTTCTTCTATTTGCTTTCTTCTAGTGGTCTCTTTTGTATTTTTGTCATCTTCTTTTGTTTACACTTGCAATATTCTTCACACACTTGAAATTACAATCATAAAAAATATGCTTCTTGTTGGAGTCGATCAAGGTTCAACAAGACCTCTATGACCTTGGTATGAAAAACTTAATTAATGCACCACTGTCATGGTATAACACAATTTGAATTGAATTTACTTACTTTATATTTCCTTTGACATTTACTTGAGTCAAGTACTAGACTCTCAACCTAACTTTGTTTTTGAAATTTTACATCAATAAACTCTTGACTTTGTTTTGCTTCAAGAATATTAACTTGAACTTCAACTTTGACTCCTCGATTTTACTTTTAACTCTCAACTTTGACTTGACTTGAATATGACTATGAGAAAATATATTTCATAGCTTTTATAGACTTCATTACTTTTGTCCCAAATTTATCCAAATTGAACCTTTTACATTGAGATACTCTCAACAATATCTATTCTTCAATATTTTGGTGGACTTGACTTAGCTTGATCTTTCCCTTTTACAAAAATTCCACATCAACTTAAGACTTTTAAAAAAAAATACTTCTTAAATAAAAAGACTTAAAAAAAAAACTTTGATTCCTTGCTCTCAACACCATTGACTCCAACTGTATATTATACACTTTTGCAAAAGTAACCAAGACCATATTCTCCACTATTTGATTCATCAAAACATTAGACGCATACATATTTTCACTATTGGTTCTTTCCAAACAATGAACAATAATTCTCTTTTTCTTATTTCACCCTCGTTATATGATGATAAAACCAACCACTCAATCTTTCAAAGAACTTATTTGAAAAATTTAGAAACACAATAAAATTTCTAATAACCTTAACTATAAAACATTACTAAATACAAAATATTCATGTTCATTGTGGACCGATAGAATTTGGTTTGAGCATATTAGATAAGATTGGAGACAATATACCATGAAATAAAAAATATGAGAGAGAGTCATTTTGTGATTTATTATGATGAGTTTGGAGATGTCCTTGTTACTTCCTAAGATGAGTTGTGGAGGTGAGAATTAATGTTTCTTTTGTTGGTGAGTTTCCTTCTTTCATTCTTCCTCCTCCATCTAGTTTATATTTTATAAAGACCATAATTTATTTCATCAATGAAGTATTTTTCTAACTTAGAATGTCATAGTTGAAGTTCCTTATCATTCTCCAACTCACACCACTCATCAAATGTAATTTTAATGGAAAAGTGATCCAAATTGGATCTTTGACAAACCTTTTGTAATTTTTGTAATAAGCATATCCTTATTTTTATTTTATATTTTATTTTGTCTTTTGGCAAAGTTGGAAGTGGGAATAAACCATTGTGATGGTTGGTCATATAAAGGATTCTCATTAAAACAAAAGGTTGTAGTGAAGAAGGATTATTGAAGAGATTCCAAGAGAACTTGGGAAGCTTGAAGCGAAGAGATGAGAGCTTGAAGAGTGCAACCTACTTGAATATTGAAGGATGAAGGAGTCAAAGATCATGCCCACAATGAGCAAATGTGTCTTTGAACCATGGTCATCTACATTTTTTTGAGTGAGTAAAAATGCATGAGATTTATGAGCATGAATAACTCACCCTTTTTAAAGAATTTCCCAACAAAATTAAATCTCCATTGTTTATACCATGTGTTTGTGTAATCTAGTCTATGGAGGCTTATTGTGATTCTAGTCTGAGTTTAATTGCTTGGGAAACTGTGAAACTCATTATTTTGATTTTCACTCCCTATTGGCTCATCTTCCATAGTGAATCGATTTTTACGTTATGCTCACATTGCTTTGAATGTTCAAACTCATTGTTAAATTCATAACAATGCAATCTATTGCTGGAATTCACCACCTAATTACCATTATTCTCATTCATTGGTTTAATTAGTTGGCTGAGTAACAATGTACCTACAACCATCCCTTTGATCTACTCAACACAACAACACTATGATGAATTTACAACTATTGGTTGGTTTCCTTCATCAATTAATAATCTGATGGGATCACTTGTGTGTTATGTTTTCTAAGTAACTACCGATTACAACACGTCAACGTTAATTCCCCCCTAATGAACTTTCTTAGGGAATTTGCTTCTTTTGAATTAAGTCATGGTTGGAACCCACAACCCAATTAACTTTTTGTTGATCACTGGAATGGGAAATAAATAGAGCTCCATTTAAATCCATGAGTAACACTCATTTTCATATGTCATTAAGCTCATGGGCATTGGTTCTCCCATCATTGTGCAATTCTACAAGCTGTGAATTCTTTGGAATGTTGTATGATCTATTTCACAAACTCGGATACACTTTAGTTGGGCATAAAATCCTTTAAACAGTTAATTAAGTGATTGATTGGAAAACAATTTGGAGCTCCAACATTGTTATTACGAGTGAACAAATCACACCCTCTCTATTTATAACAGAGTAAGAAGAAGTATGTTTTTTTAAGCTCAATAGTAGTAGCTTGTGTATCATAACCTAGAACCAACATGTTGATTGAGTATCTTGGATCGATTTGATTTCCAAGCAAGAGCATTGGGATTGAGTTGTTATTGGAAATGTCAATAAGTAGCCCAAGCTCAAAAACCAATTTGAAACAAAGCCACTAATTCATGATTGTAATTGTAGATTTTGTTTCATTGCTAGTAATAAAAATAAAGTACATTGAAATCTGAGTAGAGCATTGAACCAAAACTAGATAGAGAATAAAATTAATTTCACAATAGGCATATTTTTTGAAAAAATAGATAGGCCATAGGCCCACCATTTATACATCATTTTGTATCAGAGTAGGTTTTGAAGAATTGGAGAACACTTGCGTAGTAAACACCCACAACGAGTACAAAAGTAGTGGAAAAGAATTACTGCTAGGCCAATAGAGAAGTAGACAACCATGAATGGTAGGGAGTCCTCATGAAAAACATGACAAGGAAGACCCAAATGTTATATTTTCTCGGCTGGAATAGAGCATTGCTACACTGATAGAATTGGTGATGCAACTATTGGTGAATAAATTTAGGGAAGCAAAATTAGCATGAAGAAGATAAGGCACACCGAGAAGAGCCGATGTGCAATGATTCAGGTAAAAACCTTTATTTTTCTTCATCTTCCATATTCCTTTCAAATTTGAAGAAAAACTTGAAATACCCATGTATGATGGAAAAATTAATGTTGAAGTCTTGAATAGATGGTTGAAACATTTAGAATTTTACATCGGCCTTCATCAAATCCAAGAAAACAAAGCAGATTTCATTTTCCCATTTGAAGATGACCGGACATGCTCTGCTGTGCTGGGAGAATTATGCAAATGCATTAATGATAGGCAAGAAGCTCATGATTATGAAATGGGAGGACTTCAAGGCCTTGTTGAAGTCACAATTTTATCATGTAGGCTATGAAGATGAGTAGCTCATGAAGTGGTAGTACCTTCAATAAGAACATGGATGAGTATAAGAATATACTTTTGAGTTCTAAAGGTTGTAGTGTCCCCCACTACTAACCCCATAATTTTTTTTTTTTCTGATGCCCATTTAAATTAGATGAAAAAACAAGATAAAGATGCATGCAACTAGCAAAAATATCTACAACCATGCATGCAATTCCATTTAGATGCACACGACAACAAATTAATATGTGCAACATGCTAAAACATCCATGTATGTAATGACATTTTAAAACATGAATGCAGCTAAAATAACATTTGCACAACAACACCAATTTACTTAAAATCACAAAGTTTATGCACAACCAATTAAACATATGCACAACAACATATAATTTTTCAAAACTCGGATTGACCACATGACATATTAATCCCATATATAAAAATAATAAACAAAGATAAAACACTTATCTTTTAACCAAATGTGCAACCAACTGTAGGTTGGATTGACTTGAGTAGGGCATGGCCAGACTAACATCAATGGTGTCACAACCGTTAGCAGTGCAATGTAAGGAAACACCATCAATAGAGCTTGGTCATAGTGAACCAAAGAGAGAAGAAAAGAAGCCAGAGGTAGAATGCAAGGATAAACTAGAGATGGGAGAATGCAACTATAGTAAGACACGAGTATCTTTCAGGGTGGAGGCCAAGGTGGAATTCAAACCATATTCCAGACAAGTGGATGCCATAAAACTAAATTAGTGGCTACAAAATATGGAGGTATACTTCATTGTGCTTGAAGTAACACGAAAACAAAAGATTGCATTTGATCGATTGAATATTGAAGGCCATGCCTTGGCATGGTGGGAGAGTGATGTAGTAGGAAGAACATTGGAGAATGAGCCGCTGGTCATAGAATGGGAGGTGTTCACAGACATGACAAAATCATGGTTCTATCCAATTGGATATGACGAGAACCAACATATAGTCTATAATTATTTTAGGTAGAGGCAAGGACAATCAGTGCAAGAATTCACCATTGAATTCAGGAAGAGAGCCATCTAAATGGGGGTCTCACTCAAAAGTCTTAAAATGTTGATCAATTATATGGGGGCATTGCTACCACATATTTGACGTCAATTGATGTTGTTTATTTGAAATACAATTGATGAGGCTAGTGTTCAAGCACAGTTCCTCAAAGGAGATAAGTGAAAGTAGTAGCCAAGCACACTCAAGAAAACATAACTACAAGATAAGAAGAGGAAGGGAAAGATTAAAAAGAAGTGGAATGAGAAGAATATTGTAGTAGTGACACAGGAATAAACCTCTTCTGCCAAGCAATGAAAAGGTTGCAACCAAATGAGACATACTAAGGAGTACCATTGGAAATTATACCCTAAGAAGCACCACAAGCATTTCCAGAAGAAGAAGAAAGAAATGCTAACTGTGGATGTCGAGGAGAGGGTGGAAAACACCTCAAACCTAGAAGGGAATATTTTTTGTAAAACTTTGCAAAAGCAGGTGGTATTAGTTAGTTGCAGCCAGAGGGAGGAGAAGGTGATGACCTAATTGTTTTGCATTAAAATCCACATGAAACAAAATGTTGTGGATTGTTTGTTTGATCTTAGTTCATAATAGAACTTAATCTCAACACAATTGGTTGAGAATCTTGGGCTAGAGACATAAGACCATCCATAACCATACCCTTTGGGCTGGGTAAGGAAAGATATGGAATTGAAGATAAGCAAGAAATGAAAATTCAAATTCACCATCAACCAGAATTATGTTGATGAAGTGATTGAAGATGTGGTTCCTTTGGATGTATGGGGACTCATCTTGGGAAGACCATATTTTTATTTGAGGGATGTCATCTTTAGGAGAAGAGCTAACCAATATAGACTTGTTAAAGAGGTAAGAGCATATGCCATAAGAGCACACAAGAAAAAATCCAAACTCTCTCTAATCAATGATCATATGGCCAGAAGAATCATGGTTAGTATGAAGAAATTTGTCTTACTATTTTTAAGAGAAGGAAAAAAGAAAGGAGAGGTAGCTAGTTGGAGATAAAGGAATCCTTGGAAGGATATAGTGGCAAGTAATGTGAACAACTACAATAATTGATAGAATCCTACAGGGAAGTGTTTCAGGAGCCTCAAGGGCTGCCATCCAAGTGTGAGGTTGAACACGATATTCAATTGTTTCCAGAGTAACCACTTCTGAACATAGGGATTTTATAGGCAATACATCATCAAAGTAGAAAAAGTGAAGAAGAAACTGAAGCATTTGTTGGAGCAAGGAGTCATTAGAATGAGTACATCACCTTGTGGTTCACCCATCATCATGGTACCAAAGGACATAATATGGAGAATGTGCATTAACTACCGTGCCCTGAATAAGATTACCATCAAGAATCAATATTCTTTGCCAAGGATTGATGACTTGTTGGATCGGTTGAAACAAGTCAAATTCTTCACCAAATTGGACTTAAAATTTGGTTATCATCAAGTAAGGATCAAAGCGGAAGATGTGTGGAAGACAACTTTTAAAAAATGACAAGGTTTGTATGAGTGGTTGGTAATGTCTTTCGGTTTATGCAATGCACCTACAACTTTTATTAGACTCATGAATTATATTCCATGCCCCTTCATTGACTCTTTTGTAATATTATATCTAGATGGAATACTAATCTTTAGAAACACATGGCAAGAGAACTTGTCACATGTGACACATGTATTAGAGACCTTAAAGAAGAATCAACTGATTGCCAACTTGCCAAAATGTAAGTTTGGGAAGACATCCTTGATTTATCTTGGACACATGATCATAGGAGGAGTGTTGAGAGTATATCTAGAGAATATTGCAGCCATCACACAATGACTTATTCCCACCAGTGTGATAGAGGTCAGGAGTTTTATCGGAGCAACACAATATTTGAGGAAATTCATCATACATTTTCCACAACAACAACACCATTACATGACTTGACTGTCAATGAGAAGATTTTCCATTGGGGAAAACAACAACAAAGAGCATTTGAAGATTTGAAGAATAAAATCAACAATGATCCAGTCCTAGCTATGCCAAATTTGTAGCAACCTTTTGAGATAGAAATTGATGCGAGTGGATATGCAATAGGAGTGGTGCTAATGCAAGGAGCGAGGCCTATATGCTACCATTCAGATCTATTTTATGGAGCGGTTCTTGAATACCCCACATATGATAAAGAACTCTTTTTTATTGTGGAGGAAGTGAAGAAGTGGAAGAATTAATTAATGAGAAAAGAGACCATTATACACACGAATCATCAACCCCTTCAATATCTACAGAGCTAGAATAAGATGCAGCAGGTGAGGCACTATAAGTGGTTGGGTTTCTTACAAAAATTTCACCTATTGATCAAATACAAGAAATAAGTCATGAATAAGCTAGCATACATGCTCTCTCGACCACCACTGAAGAAGATTACATTGGTTGGAGTGATAATGAAGCTTGAACCATTCACTCATACACTTTTTAGTGAAGACTACGAGAAGATAAATAATTTAGAGGAGTATGTTGGCACCCAAAGTTTTGGGTTTAGTTTTGTGCGCGCATAAATGAAGTGGTGCACACATCCATAATTTTGTTCACCTAAGGAGATGTACGAGGAATGACATAGAGTGCACACCGGACCAAGTTTTGTCACTTGCATGCCAGGCTTAAAGACTACCAAGTACACACCGGTTAGAGGTTTTTCAGTTGCATTGAAAAACAAGAAGATGCCCGCCGAAATCAAGAAATGAATCATCGAGAAATCTCCCCTAATGATTATTTCCAACAACATACAAAGATGTGGGACGACCAAAGAATGAGATGGCCAGACAGTTAATATTTCCCTTGATGCAAGAAGTCTACGTGGAGCGCTGGCAAGAACTAGAAGCGTGTGAGGTGGGTTTATCAGACAATCAAGTGGAGCAGAGAAGAAAGAGACAACGCTCTCCAATAGAGAAAGCTATAAAAGGAAGCTCTGACATCATAATTAGAGTTAGCTTAGCGATCTAGCTGGTGAGACTAGTTCGATATTGAGAACAAGAGGTTCATTGAGTCTTCAATATTAACCTCACTCTGAGCCTATTGTGATGCTTTGAATATAATTATGTGTCTATTATATGTCTAAGTTTTGAGTAAGGGAGCATTGTGAAACATGTTGTAATTATGAGGTTTTATATAAAAAATATGTGAAGTTATATGGATGTCATAGGTATCTGTCCCACGTGATGTATATCTCTGATGTGATGGAATGCTTCCAGGAATAAAGAGATGACAGTTATGATCCATTATGTGTCTATAATATATGAGTTGAATATGTGTGTGTATTGTTTTAATTCTTAGTCCTAATAGTTTATCAGACATGAGCTACATGGATGCCAATCCTAGTGACTTTCCATTTGTTATGCCTTCATCCTTGTGACAAGAACTTATGGTCTTTGTGATCCTTCTACATATCGGGTGAGACCTTACTTGAACTTGGTAGAGAATTGATATGATGGTATTTTGGGGTTTTTGTTAGACAACTCTGGATGAACCCTAGGTCTAAAAATTCCTTGCATTAAGAAAGATAGGGCGTGCACAAGCGTGGACCGAAAAAACCCAACAAATGTTTCCGTTGTTTGGACCTGAAGTCTTGTCGAGATTGATGAAGGAAAGAAAAAAATAAGCTGGCATCCTTCTAAGGAGGAGATTCAAGATGAGATAGAAGCGAAAGAAGATGATTTTTCCCTGTGAGAGACTTAAGGATTGAGAGTGAATGCGAAGCAATGGAAATGCAAATATCTTTACTTGGATATGCATGAGATTTTCTTTGTGAAATTTCCTTGTCTGTTGCATGGATGGATAAAGAGGCAAGCTGCTACCAATTCTATGGTGTGGCTGTTGGAGCCAGTGGTTTGGGATCAAGCCAAGATTGAAGAATTGAATGCATTGGACAATAAGTGGACTCGATCTATTGATATATGGTTTTCTCGAGTAAAATAAGGCTACATTATTTCATTCGACATGGAATACACCAATTATTTCAGCGAGGCAGAAATAAATTTTGCAGAAGGATCGAGAAGATGAATGTTGGGAAATTCCGCTTTGGATAAAATTATTGTTTGTGGAGAAGGGGTTGATGCACATGGATCCTGATCGAATGGCTGAGTAAACTCCCCTAATGCATGGGGGCTGGTGGGGTTTCTGCAATGACTGGAGAAAGTCAGAAAAGTGAGAGAATGGGTCCAACGAGGAAGATCCAAAAATTGTCAAGATGAGGACCCAAAAGAGCAGAGAAGAAAAAGATTCAAGAGGTACGCAAGAAGAGTTGAGGTAAGAATAAGAGTAGAAGAGAAAGGTGGAAAAGAATTATCCAGGGGCACACGACGAGGGGTCGGGTCCAAGATGAAGAGAAAATAAATCACACCAAGTGGTAGTACGAAAGTGTACATTGTGCCAGAGTGGAGCACAGACGAGAATATGCCCACAAAGAGGCGTGGCATAGAGGAAATGGTGTCCAATAGGGATACCAATAGTGATACTAGTATATACCTACGCGACAAATTCTGCACCCCTTGGATATTGCAGAGTGCCACAACCTTAGAAGAAGATGAAGCGTAGAGTAGTGGTGCACTGACAAAAAGAGAGGATGGCACGTGGAGTAGTAGTGTGCTGTTTGGAGAGAGATTTTATGCACAAGGTGATAATGCACATATCAAACCTAGAGATGAAGTGTGGATTTGTAGTGCATATATTGGCCCAGAAGAAGGAGCACACATTTGTGGTGCACATTCAAGACAGGAAGGTAGAGCACAAAGTGTTGGTGCACCAGAAGAAAAGGAAGATGGAGGCTCCCTTAGTGGCGGGGGATACAAATTGATAGTAGTAGATGGCCTTGTGTGACTACAAGTAGAAAACTCTCTAGGTCACCTTGCAAGAATTTTCAGAAGAAGATGGACTTACCCTCCCTTTGTACCCGCTCCCTTACACATTTTTAATCAAGAAGAAAACACAATAGACAGTAAAGAGATTGAAGTAGAGGAAAGAGAATAAGAAGAGAGAAGTGATGAGATAAGTGAAGAAGAAGGTGAAGTCAAAAATACTTTACCCCAAGCCAATATCATTCAGAGAAGAGGAACTAGGTCAAGAGAGAAGTGTGGAAAATTCTAGCCAACATCAATCAGAGAAGAGGAACTAGCTCAATTTTGAAGATGGTGAATCAAGACAATACACTGAGGTTGCCCGTGTTCCATGGAACGGGTAAGGATGATGCAGAGAAATAATGGTTTACCTATGAAGAAACATGGTTTGTAAAGTTAATTACAGATGAAGCATCTAAAATCATGCAACTAGAGACCACATTCAGGGATAGAGCCTTGACGTGGTACATGGAATACACAGATACTCCACCATCAGTATAGGCAAGGTCCCTGGTTGAGTTTAATCAGGATCTACTTAGGGAGTTTGAAAATCCTAATTCAGAATCCAAATGCATTACAAAAATCAAGGAGCTCAAACATAAGGAAGGAGAAACCGTCTAGGACTATGACCAACGGTTTAAAATCTTGTTGGATAGGATGATGTTCCAAATCAAGGATGTGCAACACAGAGAATGGTTCATTGCGGGGTTACTTCCCCATATCCTAGTCCTGCTCACCCAACAAAAGGTGACGACTCAGGAAGAGGTAGTCGAAATTGTGATGCACTTGGAAGCTACACCTGGAGGCACATAAACATCGACCGAGTGGGTGCAAGTTCAATTGCAACTAGCCAGCTTAATGATACACCTATAAGATATGGCCAAGACTAAAGTCGTGTGCGAGAACATATGGTGTACTACATGTCGCTCCAAGGGGTATCACTGAGATGAGTTCCCGGTCCTTTCAAGCTATGTGGTGACAAGTGTGCCAAATCCATTTCCATCTGGATAGTCAGAATGGTGCGAGATATGTAGACAGTGGGACCATGTGCCACCCTGCTGTCCCATTTTGCATAAATACCAGATGACGACTCACACTCCATTCTGCGAGTTCTATAAATCCATTGGCCATGATGTCAATAGTTGTTTCTCCCTCTAATTAATGCAAGATAACACCCGCGATGCATTCCAGGTACAATAGGAGCATAAAGGTGGTGAGTGCGGTGGCATAGATAGAGGCAGATACCAAGGAGGTCCCCAAGGTGGATATGAGGGCGGTCATGGCCATGGATATGGCAGAGAGGGATGTATACCCCCCACATGTTTTAATTGCGGTGAGATTGGTCATGTATCATGATTTTGCACCAAACCGTGTGTGCTCTGTGCCTATTGTTATAGTCCCGAACATGTAACCAAGGATTGTCCCGACTTATTGCAGAAGTGGGAGGAAAAGAAGACTGACTGTAACATGGTGCATGCCGAGCCACGTAAAAACAAGAAGAAGAATGAGGAGGATAATGTCTGTGTAGTAACCTATAGAGGGGCGAAGAAAGGGGAAGAATTTGAGCATGGTGAAGGCTCAGGTCAAAACACAGACAAAAATATTTAGAATGCACATCATCCCCCTCCAAAGTTTGATGTTGCTAAACAGAAGCAATTTCTACATGATGCGCAGAGAGTACTCGAAGAGGAAGGAGCGCGATAGGAGTTGCAATGCGTGACTCATAGGTCTCTTGAAAATGCTCAAATCTAGGAAGAAGTGCAGAGGGTGACACAAAGGTCACTGGAAGAATATCGGATCTGTGAAGAGGTACAATGGGAGATGCAGAGGTCAATGGACAAAGCTCGCATGTGTGAGGAATTATAGTGTGCGATGCAAATATATTTGGAGGAGGCTCACGTGCACGATGAAATACAACATGTAACCCAAAGATTGATAGAGGAATCACACAAACATACTACATTGTGACATGCTGAGCAAAAAGAATATGAGGAGGGGTTGCAATGCACATCGTGCATAGAATCCTTGTGTGACTTATATTGCATGGAAGAGGCTGAAGATCAAGTCAATACCTTCTTACAATATTGTTTGTGATTTCTTAAATATCCAGAAGTTGCAAGTAAGTTGACCCAGATTTTAGCTACTTCCATGAAAGAACAAGGAGAGGAGACCACCATATCCAGTCCGCTGCCAAAAAGGGATGAATGTCAGGACAACAAGAAAAAATTCACAGGAAAAGAATTTAAGATGACAACAAAGTTTGGTGGGTATGACATGGATGGACTCATATTGGATCTGGGATCCGATATGAACATTTTTCCCTAGAAATATTGGGAATTGACGGGTAATCCTAAGTTGGTATAGTCACCAATATAGCTCCAATTGGCTAATCAATACAAGATCTACCCCATAGGACGAGTGGATCAAGTGGAAGTGAACATAGAAGGAGTGAAAACAAAGGCTAACTTTGAAGTCATCGAGATCATGGATGATTTTGATCCATATCCCGCATTACTGTGGATTGATTGGGCCTTTGACAATAATGTGGTGTTAAATTTGAAGAAGAGGCATATGTCCTTTGAAACTGACACCTTGTGCATGGTCACGCCTCTATATCCATATGAGGGCAACTGGTACAATGAGTCCGTGGATGAGGATGCGTGGAGCTCGGTCATTGAAAATATTTACAAAATCACAAGATGCAGGGATGACTACATCAACCCCATTGTAGACGAAGAGTTAATCTGGAGAAGTGTCAAATCTTATGACACAAATTTTGAGGATGCCATGGATAGGTGGCAGAATAAGCTATACGAAATATCAACAAGGAGGTGTGTGCATATCACTGTTGAAGAGCAAGTGGAATACCTTGGATCCTATTGGTATGATGGGTCGGAGTCAGTGGACACATTGATTATGTGGATACAACTCATTCTTGAGTACCAGAGGCCTCACACACTTGACTCATTACTGATAGGGATACTTGCATGATGGTGGTTTGCACACTACCGACCTTACTGAGAATGGGTAATCGTAGAAGCAGATATGCGTGAAAGATTCAAAATTAGAGCAATTGTCCCTCACATCACCTGTCATTGTGAAAGAGGATGGTTAGCCAAGAAATGATGCGAGGTGTGTTGTAATATTTAAACCTTAGACGTGCACACTCACACCCCCCCTATACCAACCATACCAATTTTTTTTGTTGAACTAACATGGAAACCACCTGAACCTACTCTAGAAACAATTATCCAATTCAGAAACCTTGAAGAATCCTTCATATAAATCCCACAGTTTCCCCCCTATCTCATGGAGCCAACATATGAGATAAATACAAGATTTGATGAGCAACTGCATCAATGGATACTGCAAGAAATGGGCGGGCTCGATGCCAATCCCCCGGGGCAGAAGTTTCTTGAAGGAATAAGCATAGGTCCATGTTGCGACCCACCAGGGACCGCTAAAATCAAATAACCTAAAAGCATGAATCAATCCAAGGTGCGCATAAAAGATGCGTAGCGCTCCCAACAAATAAGACTCACATATGTGTAATTAAGTCCATAGTATTGTTACTAAGTATGAAATACCAGTGACAATAGATTTCAACAACGGTCAACAAATCATCTTGATCAATATGCTAGGCATTTCCAGGCATCGTCGGTAATAGAGCATGAACCAGTCTACTGATATGAGGATGATTGAACCAATTCCATATTAATTACAACCATCAATTTCACCACTTAGTGGGAAGTTCGATGTTCCGAGCTTACTCACTAACCATCATCTAGCTTCATTCACACATGCGAAAAAGGATCGCAGGACAGTCTTCCCACGTCCCCAAAATATGTAAGCATGGTCGACCATGTAACACAAGTACAATGTCTGGGCTCTGACGACCAATTCACGTGAGTCTCAAACGGATTTCGTGGTGGATACACTAAACGGAAAGACAATCTACTTCCAACAGATTCCACAAAATATGGGTACGAAGTCCGTTATGACGCCTCATTCAACAAGGCATATCATCAGGATGACAAATTAGAATTGGGATCTCTCCAGTTGCACCATTCCACCGCCATATTCTAAGTGGTATTTATTTCGTCACCCCCACTTGACTCGTCTGGCTGACCCCCTTGCCTCCCCTGTCTCCATGATATAAATACCCGATCTCCCCTAAATTCCTTGGAAACATTCTCCATGTCCCATTCTCAATCTCTGTTTCCCATCACCCCCATTTTCTACTTCCCATCATTCACTGCTATCATTTCATGTTTTGTTGATTCTTCTCTCGTATCATGGCCCAATTTTGCAAACATCTAGGGACATGTGCTTCCCCACCTAAATGATCCCCTCCCATTCCCACACTACGGTTCTTCCACATCTTAACGTTGTATCAACAACTATTAAGTAGAACATATACTCTATTGAATTTCCCGCTTCCCCATTGGTAAATTTCACCATGCTTCATCCCCTTTGTTGATAGGGAGGGCCCCTACATCCAATCCATACCATGCATCATCCCTTTTGTTGATACATAGGGGCCTCCTCTTTCGTCATAGATGCACCTCCTCCACTTGCACCTTCGAGGATTGCATTTATTTACACACCCATTACCAGTCCCCCTTCTCTCACCTCTTTCCATATATTCACATCCCTCCTCTAGTAGAATGTCTAGGGATACTAGCTCGGCTTGGCCATCCAAGAATCAAAAGACAAGAAGCAAATGATACTCTCTCTGAACGACACATTAATTCTCTTCAGTGCTCATGAATGTTTGGTGGTGGGCCTTAAGCAAATCCCTTACTCCCCTCCATAAGCACCAACAAAGGTTCCATAGGGAGCATTTGTCCGCATGCACTCCAACTCCATCTTTCACCATGCGACATGTGTCAGTCATTCACGGACCTAGGTCGAGTTGTAACTACAACTTTCATTGATGATTTTCTCTAACTCAGGTCTGGGTGTCAGCACAACTTGTTTTGTCGAACGATGATTTTCTCTTACTCCAACTGTCCACCTTTAGAACTTTAGAATTTGGCTCCAGGACGAGCTATATAATAGTGGTGGGGGCTTGTTGGAACCCAAAGTTTTGGGTTTATTTTTGTGCACTCGCCCAAACAAAGTTGTGTGCGCTCATTCCATAATTTTTTGCACACCTAAGGAAATGTGCGATGAATGAAATTGAGTGCACACCAGACTGCATTTTTTCAGTTGTGAGCCAAGCTTAAAGAATACCAAGTATGTGCCAGTTCTAGTTCAGTTGCATCGGAAAACAAGAAGATTCCTGCTAGAATCAATAAAGGAATTATCGGGAGATCTCCCCGAATGATTACTTCTAGTAGCATACAAAGACATGGGACGACCAGAGAATGAGCTGGACATGAAGTTAAGGTTTCCCTTGATGTAGGAAGTCTACGTGGAGCGTTGACAGACACCAAAAGCGTGTGAGGAAATTTATTAGACAAACGAGTGGAGTAGAGTAGAAAGAGACAATGCTCCCCAACATATAAAGATATAAAATGAATATTTAACATTATAAATAGAGTTAGCTTAGCAAGCTAGCTGGTGAAACTAGTTGGACATCGAGAACAAGAGGTTCATTGAGTCTTCAATATTGAGCTAACTCTGAGCCTTTTGTAATGTTGTAATGATTTGAATATAATTATGTGTCTATTATATGTCTAATTTTTGAGCACGGGTTCATGGTACAACATGTTGTAATTTTGAGGTTTTATATAGCAAAGATATGAAGTTCTATGACTGTCATATGTATCTGTCCTGTGCGATGTATATCTATGATTTAATGGAATGGTTCTAGTAATAAAGAGATGGCAATTTTGATCCGTTATGTGTTTGTTATGTATGAGTTGAATATGTGTGTGTATTTTTTTAATTCTTAGTCCTAATAGTTTATCAGACATGAGTTGTATGGATGCTCATCCTAGTGAATTTTTGTGTGTTTAACCTTCATCCTTGTCACAAGAAATTATGGTATTTGTGATCCTCTCTGCATCTCGGGTGAGACCTTCCTTGGCCTTGGCCAAGGATTGATATGCTAGTGCTTTGGGATTTTTGTTGGAAAACTCTAGACAAACCCTGGGTCTAAAACTCCCTAGCATTAAGAAGGATGAGACGTGTGTAAGCATGGACCAGAAACACCCAACATAGTCTATAAGAAGTTGAAGTAAAGGTTGTTCACTTCCAAGGGAATGGATACCACTTCCAAGATGAATTGTTGTACAAGTTCGATAAACTATGTGTACCTCAGGGGAGACGAGTTCAATTGATGAAAGAAGCACACACATCTAGAGTTGTTGGGCATTTTGGTGTGACAAAGACAGTGGAAAACCTACAATGGTATGTGTATATTAGCCAAATATGTAGGAGAATGTGATTTTTTTTTTAATAGGTTGTGTTCTTTGCAGCACTAGCAAGCCAATTAACCTAAAACTTGACTTGTACATGCCCCTATCAGTACCAACCAAGCCTTGGGAGAGAATCTCCATGGAATTTATTGGAGGTTTGACCTTGAATCGTAAGGGACACGAATACTTGTTTGTTGTGGTGGATCGCTTCACTAAAATGTGCATTCTCATCCTGTGTAAGAAGACAATATCTGGATCAGAGGCAGTAGAGCTATTTTTCAATCATGTTTGGGTACATTTTGGGTTTCCAACCTCCATCATATTTGATCGAGAGAACATGTTTTTGGGAAGGTTCTGGACAAAACTTTGGGAAATGATGGATACCAAATTGAAGTATTCAACAACATTACATCCTTAGACCGATGGAAAAACAAAGGTTGTTAATCGAAGTTCAAAAATTGGTATAGTTGTTGAGAGGTTACATTAGAAAACATCCAAAGACTTGGGACGAGCAATTGGTATACATCCAACATTCGTACAATAGAGAACTCCATACCTCTACCAACAGGTCTTCTTTCAAGATTTATCTTGGCTATTTACCTCCCTCACCATTTGACATTATGTATGGGAAACAACATGATGGAGTAGGAATATGGGGGGATGAACAGAAGGTGAGCACATTCGTGGAAACAATCAGACAGATATATCTAAGGGTTCAAGAGCAACTTGAGAAGAACTAACAACTGTATAAATATAGACATGACCAACATAGGGAGGATACAAAATTCTATGCTTGAGATAAGGTCTGGATATATCTCTGCAAGGAACAATTGCATGGAATGACAAAGAAGCTCAAGCCTCTTAGACATGGACCTTTTGATATCATTGAACAAGTGAATGAGAACGCTTTTGGGCTAAGTATTCCTCCCTATATGTTGATCAACTCAATCGTAAATGTGGAATATTTGAAATTATTTGAACCCTCCATGCTAGATCAAGAGGAGGAGGAAAAACAAGTTCTTCCGACTGTGGAATATTTTATACCACACCCTTCAGAACAATTAAAAGAATATACCATCCTGCAACACAAGGAATGGATCACCCGCAGAGGATGGCAAGAGATATGGAAGATTGGTCTCAAAGGAAAAACTCCAAGGAAAGTGAAATGGTATGAGAGGAACCAGATTGCAAGTAGGTTCCCTCATCTATCCTTGGTAGCTTTTGGGGACCAAATGCCTCCCAATGGGGAGGTGTGATCTGAATTGGATCTGAACAATAAAAAATTGGCTAAGGCACATGCTTTTACAAGGATTGGCATTGGCAAGGTTCGAGGCTTTGGGTAAATAAGGCACTGGTCTGTTGGCATGAAGGGACCCATGCCATCATGATCGACATCCACACCTACACTCAATCAAAACCTAAGGCAACCGACAATAGGTGACTATAAAAGGAATACAAAAATAAAATGTATTAAAAAAAGAAAAGATAAAGTTTCATGGATCCTCTCTCTACGCATAAAAGAAAAAAGGAAAAGAAATGAAAGGAGGAGAACCAAACTTTGGGAAGCTGAAGGGTTGAGGATGCCTGGCCTTCCACCTATCCCCTCTACCTCCTTTATGCTAGTTCTTAGAGATGGAGAAAGGGTTCTTTGGCGAAGAGAGGAAGGAGTATGTTTTTGAGACTTCACTGAGAACCACCAAGATGAACCAATGAGTCTGTAATCATGCCATTATTGAATAATAAAAGCCTAGCCAAATCCAATTGAATGTTGGTTTTCCCATTTGGGTTTCTAGGTTTTCTGCGTCCTCGAATAATGCTGGACATTTATTCTTTAATGCCTCATCCTTCATGAATGTTTTATCATGAGAAAGACAACTAATAACTAGAACAAATACAGAGAAGAAGAATAATTTCATTGGGATCCATGTTGAGGAGTTGGTTGGGAAATAAGTCTCCATTTAGGGATCAATTCCTTCCATGAAATATGCAGACACCCACTTGGGACCTAAGGCCAAGTCTCCAAGAGAAACATTCCCACATGTCATCTTCCTCCGTTGATAATAGCAGGCTCTACCATGTGCCATGATCACCCATTCATTCTTCTCATCAACTGCCTTGATATTTTGACATGGCCCGAGATTATATTCCATCATGTGATATCATGGTTTTAGGTTGCAATTCTTCATTGTCCCACTCCACCAGTTGTACCTCCTTCGTGTCCTAACCTTGAGAACCTTCATCACCATTGTAGGGGAATGGAAGGTGGTGTACCTCTATTGACCTTGTTATCGTGCAAACTAAACCCCCTCTAGGAAACATGTATCCATGACTCTTCAATGTTCTACAAGGTGGCAATGAGACCCACCACATGTGACTTTCAAGGCTTGCCTCTCATCACCCCCCATCCAGGTGAATTTAAAAAATAATATTAATAAGATATATAAGAAGCAAATTTTAAAATAATTTAAAAGGAAACAAATTAATATTAATAACATATATAAGTGAAAATAGTTTGAAGACAAAACAAGCTCTCACAAGTTTAATTAATTATTTAGAGGGTTTATACAAGTTTAAATATATTTATTTAAGAAGTTAATTGAGTAGTTGTTAATATTATTAGGTAATTATATCTTTTATTTTATATTAACTTAATAAATGGTTATCAATATTATTCAAAATTGATTAGTTCGAAAACAATATACATCTTTTAACTTTCTTTATATACATATATATTATTTTTATTTGACTATGGAGTATCGGATATGGCCTCTGCCGTTCTGATCTAACTGACTGGATGCACACCACTTGGAAGCCACTCCTGATTTATGTTCCCGAGATCACCATCCTGACACAAGGCTAGTTATGCTTCAGATTTAAAACACCAGAGGATTCCATGACTATTCTGGAGCGGCTTTGGACTTTGGATGGTGGAAACATCATGCTCAAATGTTGGTGGATCAGTTTCGATCCCTTGCAGGACTATTTTCGTCTTAGAGATTTATGGGTCCTCCTTCCTGGACTGACTTTACATCTCTGGAACCAAAAATATCTTGAGGCCATAGGTAACTCTCTTGGCCACTACATCTGCATGGATCCTCACTCACTCACAGGCACAAAAAAAAAAATTGGCTAGAGTCATGGTGGAGATTGATATTCATGATGGACTACTAGAATGTCTTGACATTGACTGGAGAGGCAAGATCTATTGTCAGAGCCTGGATTATCTAGGCATCCCCTTCAGGTGCATTATCTACAGGGAAATTGGTCATCTTAGAAGCAATTGTCCGGGTCTCTTTGATGAAGAACAAAATGAGGAAACAATGCTTGATCTCTCATCTAGAGTGGACTCTCCGGTTGCGACTTCACATCCTTCTTTTCCAGATCTCGCTGATTTTGGAGCTTCAATTGATATGAACTCGTCACTGGTAAACTTAAGTCTATTTGTCCCTCTCTTTTCTACTCTCTTACTACCTAGGAAGAAGAACTTCTGGCCACTGCTATGACCGATGCTCGTTGTGCTCCTCCTCCTCAGTCCGATGTGGCTCAAACCTTTCCCGCTTCGAGTGCTTTTTCCCCACCCTCTACTACCTCTTTACCTGATGGACCTCCGCCCTACCAACCGACTCCCCCCCAAGTTTCCTTCTACTGTTTGCGCTCCACTGCTTACCTCTACAACCCCAACATCAACACCCACACCCTCTTCTCCTAACACACTCTCCTTCAATCCACCATATAACATAGCCCCTCACTGTTCCACTACTCTGCAGGGTACCCCTACCAAACTTTCCCCTTCTACACATTAGGAGCCATCCAGCCTTGTATCCTTTCCACAGGAGTTGGGGATGTCACACTATATGCCGAGGTCTTTTGAAACACAACTGGATGACAATACTCTCAGTGATGTTTTGGACTCTCTCTTACCATCCCTTAAAGAAGTCCACACTCCCTCCCATATACCTTTCTACTAGGGGAAAACAACTCACATGCCACACCGCGAGGATGGTTTCTCGGGACACAGGAATAATCTAGACCTGGAATAGGGATCGATACACACTTGGTCAAGAGGGATTGGCTATGTACACTCTCCTATCAAAACCAAAATCACTCGCTGCAAAGAGGGGCCTTCCTCATCTACTTCGACTGATTTACCGTCACAAAAAAATGGCATTGGGGCGCTTAGAGGCATGAAAGCCCTAGCAAGATCCAAATAATGATCCTGCTCTCCATCAATATCAGAGGGGTGCCCCCCCCACCTTAAATCCTCTGCCTTTAGAAGACTTCTCTCTAGGATCTCTCCTGATATTATTTTCCTCCAGAAAACCTTGGTTGATGGGCAGAAAGCCAGATCATTTCTCTCAAAGTTTTGTCTCGGATGGCACACATGCTTTGTTAATTCACTGGAAGATTCTGGGGGTTTAGCTACGATTTGGGACTCTTCTAAGTTCGACTTACATACTTATCTGTGCTATGGTGGCCTTTTGTTAACTGGAACCTTTCGGTGGAATAAATTGCAATTCAACATTCTCAACTCTTATGGCCCTTGCCAAAATAGAAAACTCTTCTGGGATAAAGTGGAGTCTTGCGGTCTACTTGATATCCAGAACTTAATTATCGTAGGGGACCTGAATTTCACTACAAATATAGGAGAAATTTGGGGCGCCTCGGCCAATCAAGATCCCTTGGCCGACTACTTCATCTCACTTTTTCATTCGCATGGATTGATCGACTTCCGCTCGGATGTTTTATCTCCAACCTGACGCAATGGTAGAGCTGGTTTGGATTCCATTTCCAAACGACTAGACCGCTTCATTATTTTAGAGAGCCTGGCTACAACAAATGGAAGAATCAATTCTTGGGTGGATACCCCTTACCTGTCAGACCACACTCCAATCATTTTACAATTTGGCTCACCTCTGGTGCAGATCTCCTATCCTTTCAAATTTCACTCTTGTTGGCTCATTGAAGATGAAATTGTTGCTTTAGTCAAATCTGTTTGGTGTGACCCCATCCTCCAGCTTGAACCGGGTATTCAACAATGTTTCAATAGGAAAATGAAGCATCCAAAATTATTTATTAAAAGATGGGCCATTCAGCACAAGAGGTGCATGCTTCATAAGCTACATGAGTTGGAGCACAGACTAAAAGATCTACACCATTTAGAATCTCTTGCTGGGCATGCAGAGGACAATCTACAACTCATTAAATACCTTGAATTTGAAAGAAACAAGATTCTGCAGGTAGATGAAGCCCTCTGGAGGCAATGAAGCAGAGTCACATGGGTAAAATGTGGCAATCTTAATACAAAATTTTTCCATCGCTTCGCTAGTTTCTCTATGAACAAAAAGCATATTTTGGACATCAATGATGAAATTGGTAGAAAATTTACTGGACAACAAGCGATCAAGACTGCTGCATCTACTTATTTCAAGTCATTTTATGAGGCAAGAACACAAGCACATATTCAAGCACATGTCCCGGTGGCCCAACTCTACCCTTGCACTATCACAGTTGAGGATTCTTTGTTCCTAGATCAATCTTTCACATTACAGGAGGTTCTAGATGCTCTTAAATCCTTCTCAAAGGATAAAACCCTAGGCCCAGACGACTGGACTATAGAGTTTTACTTACATTTTTTTGACTTGCTCGAACTTGAGCTTCAGGAACTAGTGGAAGACTCCATACTTCATGGAAAGATCTCCGGGGCCCTAAACTCCACTTTCTTGACACTTATTTCGAAAGCAAACCACCCAACAACTTTTGGTGATTATAGACCGATTTCCCTTTACAACCTCTGCTACAAACTCATTTCTAAAATCATCGCCATTAGAATAAAACCCATCCTCTCGCGATCACTATCCAACAACCAACTTGGCTTTTTGAAGGGCCGTCAAATTCTTGACGCTATTGGCACAACACAAGAATGCTTGCACAACATTAGTTATAAAAGTTCTCGTGCCCTTATCCTCAAGCTAGACCTAAAAAAGGCCTTCGACTATATAGATTGGGACTTTATTAGACTCATTCATATCCAAATGGGTTTCAGCCATTCCACCATCATCTGGATCATGAGTTGTATCACAAGCGCAACATTTTTTGTGTTGATAAATGGTGAACCTTCTCCCTTCTTCCACAGTGGCAGAGGCTTGTGGTAGGGCTTCCCTCTTTCACCGCTCCTTTTCATCCTGGTCATGGAAGGCTTAAGTCTCCTTCTAAAAAAAAATCCAGTAAGAAGGAAAGATCACAAGGATCAAGGTCTCTAGGCTGGTCAAGATCCTTCACCTCCTCTTTGCTGATAACGTCCTGATAATGTCAAATGACAATGCTCTTGAATGGAAGGAAATCGATAAAATCTTGAAGATTTTATGCTCTGCCACTGGCTTACAAATCAACTGGTCCAAATCGACTTTTCAACATGCCAATATATAGGACCATGGCCTGGATCTCCTTAAGAGCATCTTCCTTCATTCTTTCATCCATCTCTCACAAGGTTTCCAGTATCTGGGATATTTCATCAAAGCTGATCATTACAAGACTTCAGACTAGGATTGGCTTGTCTCTAAGGTGGAGAAAAAATTGGGACACTGGTGTAACAGATGGCTCTCCATTAGAGGGCGCTACACTCTTATTAAAGCCACCCTCGAAGGACAACCAGTTTATTGGATGGCACTAGCAGCCATCCCCACGCCGGTCCTGGATAAGCTCCAAAAACTTACTTATAACTTTCTCTGGACATGCCATAAGGAACATTACAAGATGCACCATTGCAACTGGGAATCTTTGAAAAAACCGAAATTACAGGGCGGATGGGGGATTAGGAATATTTTTAAATTTAATACTGCTCTGGCCGCCAACTCTCTCTGGTAGGTTCTGACCACCAAAGGCATCTAGAGCATGGTTATCAAAGATAAGTACCTGCCATATGCCTCTGTGGCATCATGGCTCCGCTCGACTATTACACATTCTAGGACTGCCTCTCAGACGTGGAGAAACCTATCAAAATCGGCTGTATGGATAAAAAAATGGATCAGCTGGAAACCTGGCTCTGACCACTCTATCGAACTGGGTAAGGATCACATTTTAGGCCTCGGTTCAGCTCCACACCTGTCTCTCCCATTAATCATGCAATTGAATTATTTAAATATACATTACCTCTACCAAGCGACGCATAACCACGATTAGGGGCTCCCATTTATTGGCTGGAAATATGGACACGAGCTAGAGTTATCTGCAGAGATGGAGGTGGAATGGGATAGCTTATGTCTGGAGCTAACTCGCGCGGGCGTCCAACTTCATAATGCTGAGGATCAATTGTTGTGGGCAGGCGGAGACATATCAGGCCATATCTCTATAAAAAAACATTTACACAACTATTGTAAACTCAACAGTTCATAAGAATATAATTGGTTGGGGCAAAAAACTTTGGATCTGGAAAATTCCTCTCAAGATCAAACTTTTCAATTGGCTTGCACACGAAAACAAAATCCCCACTTGGGATAACTTACTCAAAAAAGGTTGGATGGGCCCAAACATATGTCAGCTTTGCTACAGGGAAGCATAATCTGTACAACATCTCTTCATTCATTTCCATTTCACTCGCCAAGTCTGGGACAAGATTGCACTCGACCTCAACATTACTTTTGCCTAGAATGGGACTTCCCTTTCAGCTTGCTTTACCTACTAGCAAGACACTCTTGCCCAACTCCTTCTTTTCGGTTGATATATTCAGTTATGAAAACATATTATATTTTTTAATATAATTGAGTAATTTTTTCTGCTGGAAAAAAAACATCCACCCATCTTGAATTCAAGATCGTCGGTGAAATTAATCCTCAGCATCCGCAGATCTTGAATTCAAAATCGTCGGTGGAAGTAATCCTCATCGTCTACTCATTGTCTGTAGTGTCCAGTGGCCGACTTCTCTTAATATTCCGTCTCCGCATCGAAATCTTTGACTCAAATGAATGTTCCAATAATTTTTTACCTCATTATCCGTTCTTCCGGGCACACGCCCCCCAATCAATGACCATCTGTGCAACAAACGGGAGGCATTTTCAATTTCATGAACGCATCTCACAATTAAAACATGAATCGGCATATTCAATATTTAGATTTTTTACCGATTTCCGAGGAGTTTATGAAGTCTTATGATCAGCTCTTCTTCGTCCTCGGAAATATGGCCAAGCTTCACGTTTGGCCTCAGATAATTCATCCACCGCAACCTGCAACTCTTTCCAGTGCGCATCAAACCTGAACATATAAATTGTTTAAAGTATTAGCCATGCTTCATTCCGGTTCCAACTTGTTTATTCGCTATTGTTCAGTTCTGAGCTAGGATCTTTTTGTATATAAAAATTGAACAATATTAAAAAAATCCTAAAAGCATAGGATATGGTAAACAAAGTTTAACCATACAATATTAGTGTCTTGGCTAATCTAAAAGAATTTTTTTTTTTAATAAACTTATCAATATAGATTTTATTTTTGAAATTCTCATTAACTTTTTAATAAATACATGAATTATTTTCTGTGTAATTTATTTCAAGTTTATGAAACTTAAGCAAAATGTATGTTTTTAGTATTTGTTAGGTATATTTTTTTATTAAAAAATAGTAATTTTTAATAAGTATTTATTTTTAGTATCAAATAATATTTAAATATTTATTTTTATTGAAATATGTTTAACATAGAAAAATAAACTTTTGAATGATTTTTTTGTTGTCGTTGAGAAGTAGTAGAAAATGTCAATTCTTGTTATTATGATTGATTTAGAAAAATATCTTAAAAAAAATGATAGTTTCAACAAATTAACAAACGAAAAAAAGTATTCTACCATAAATATATATATATATATATATATATAAATTTATATCTTATTAATATATTAATATTTTAGCAACCATTAGAATTTTCAACCTAATACAATCACTATTTATCTTAAAAATAACTTTTGGAGGTTTTCTGGCCACTTTTCCGTTTGATTTTCCTAGAAATCCGGTGATGAATGTTTGGATCTGCAGATTTGAGTGGCTAAGTTTGTATAATCCGAGTGCCCTAGGTTTTTTTCAGCACGCTGAATCCATTTATGAATTCAAAAAGACAATTTAAACAACAAAAAATAGAGATTTTGTCCAAATTTATATCCAGGGATTCAGATTCCTCCCAGAAAACCCAAAAAGTAGAACGTTTAGCCAACACCCATATTAAGTAGTGTTTTTTTAAATATTTTTGTAACTAGGATGGGAGAGCTATCTACACGTTAGACTAACTAATAAACTAATGCAAAACTAGAACGATTTTCACAATCAACTTAATATAGATCTAGCTAAGGGAAAAACAACCAACAAAATCCAGAGAAACCTAATTTTGGTAATGGATGAACGAAACGCTTACTCGCTTTTAGTGCGTTACTACTCCAACGTTCTATGCCGTGAGTTTCGACATACTTCTTCAAAAGCATATGTTCATCAGGTGACCAAGAGCTTCAATTTAGTGAAGATTTTGAGTAGCATGGAGCTCGTCCCATGCTGACAGAATCTTAATCGATCTAGATTTCAACAATACGGAAATGGAAACTTCAAAACTATGAGAAATATGTTCACAAATACTCAATGCAACACAGGGGCGATGAAGGAGGCTATTAGAGATACCATGCAATACCAAATACAGGTTTATGGAAGGCCTTGAAGGTTTATGGAAGGCCTTGAAGCCTCAGTGCAACACCTCTAAGCTACAACACACACTCTGATATTGAGCATGAGCAATGCAAGGATACCTACTACATACATATAGTTCAGTTCAACAACAACTACTATCACATCACCAACACATCAACCTTACACCTCCTAACTTCATTCTTACATGCATGGCACACCTTAACTTCTCATTGTGATGCTAGGTTGGGCATTATTACTTGGAGTCACCACATTATTCACCACAACAATACTTTTTATATAGGGATTAACATTTCCGTAGCATCGATATATCCTAACAGCCAATAATGTGCATCTACATTTTCAACACAACATGTTCTTTCCAGTTTCTTTCCTCCCCATCTACCTTTATAACTAGGAGGCATAGGCTTTACATCAAAACTTTCATGGTCTTACTCATAATTGTAGCACATTTACCATCCCATTCATATGTCTACAAACCATCACTACCCCACCATAGCACTTTCCATGTCTTCTTGTCTTACATTAGGTATCCCTCATGGCATTGGTCTCACCTATACATGCTTGGGAATCTTTCTATAATGCTTCTCTACTCAGATGACATATATCATACCTATATTTTCTATAACATATATCATATCTATATTTGTTATAACATATGTGTGATCCTTATTCTTTGTATTTGGATAACTTATTGATTCCTATGAAAATATTCATTGATGTTGTCCATGGCCTATTACTCAAACCTAATACACACCTCTGTACAAGGTCTATTCAAAGCTTGGCCATTTATGTCTTATAATACTTTTCTGACATATTAGTAGGTTTTAGCATTTGAAGAAAAGTGAAGACACTTTCAATTTAAATTGAGAAGAACTCATATATAAGGTGGGTGTCCTCTTCTAGCTAGCACAATTAGCTTAGCTAGCCATCCTAGAGGATGAGGGAGCTTCTCCCTTGGGGGAACAACTTTCTAGGGGCTTTTTTCATTTATTAAATAATTATTGTGTTAGTTGGTTAGTTAAGGCATCACTTTATAGATTTTTTGTTGAGTGCATGTCCATATTATATTGATTTCCAATTTTGAGTGATTTACATTATTAGATTAGGGTTTTGGAATTAGAGAGCTCTGTAAACTTAAAAGAAGAAAATTTTCCTTATTAATAAAATGGAGCATGTTGTTTTGATCTACTTTAATTTCTTGTTTTTCTCATAGTTCTATATCTTCTTTAAATCAATAACAAGTTTTGTCTTTGTTCTATCTCTAATTTGTGTAAGGTGTTTTTTTGTAAAAAAAACAAAAAATGTAAATACAGTTATATCAAAACTCTACCACATTTTCTTTTAATGTAATTTTTATTTCATTTGAAAAAGTGATTGTCATGTGATTAAGGTATATAAATTTTTGTATTACATTTTTTTAGGTAGTCTTTACAATCCAATATGAAAGAGATGTGTAAATTCTTTTGTGCTCAACATGAAGTTGACAAGTGGCATTTAAATATATATATATTAATAAAAACAAATTAATTTATCGACCATAAAAACAAATACAAAATTACTTATTCTATTAATATCAAAGAATATATAAAGATGAATCAATTCTCGAAGTAATTTTTTTTTTTAATTGAAAAAAACTTAGAAAAGATTTGCATCTAAAAAGGAATTTGATCTTTTTAAGGAATATGAATCTAAACTTACTATCTAAAACTTTCATTCACTCATTTTTAAATTCCAACCTTTAATTACTTATGGTATTGGTCTTGTAAACTTAAAAATAAGATTGATCTTACAACAAGTGTCCTTCACTTTCAAAGAATGATAGGGTTGATCTTACAACAAGTGCCTTTGTTTCACTTTCAAAGAATTGATTGGCACATTAACAAGTGCCTTTGTTTCACTTTCAAAGAATTGATTGGCACATTATTAATGGCTTCTTTGTACTCTAGTTTTTATGAGATTTTATTATATAATGGTATAAATGAATAAAAACAATTGGTATATACTTTAACTTATTTAATTTTATAAATATGAAAAATTAAAAATGTAAACATGTTTTTAAAATTATTTTAGATTTATTATTTTAATTTTATTTTTTATATTGATATTTTAATTTTTTAAATAAATGTTAATCTATTGATATTTTATTTTTAAAATAAAATAGTTAAAATAAAAAATACTTCTTTAAACATATAAAAAAACATGTTAATATATTAGTTGACTCCCGACTTTAATTTGATGAAAACATACTGAATTTTTTATTTATATTATGAATTCATTTTTAAAGGTTATAATTAGTTATTTTTTTTTATAAATGTATATAAAATTGTTTTAAAAAGTAATTTTGGAAGAGTAATGATGAGGGATTAAAATGAAGTTGTCATTTGTGGTAGAGAGTCTTCTAGCTCATCATAGAAAGACATAAAATTATTTCTCATGTAAATGAAAGTTAAAATAAAAATTCTCTTATCATATTGAAATAAAAAACATTTTAAATTTTTTTGATTGAAGAGTAAGGAAAATTTTCATAATATGTTTTACTTGTCATTGTTTTTATGGACTCTTTTATTTTATTAATCATTTTTCTCTGTACCCTTATAATTATATAAAAAAATGTGTATATATTTTAAAAGTACTATGTAAATTAAAAAAAAAAAGATTATTATTTTTATGCAGTACAATCTCATTTTCATGAACTCATTTAAAAAAAAAATTGTTATCATTTTATGTAATATAATCTCATTTTCATGAAGCTCATACATACATTAAAACCATAAATTAATAATGAACAATGAAATTCAAGAATCTAATACTTTAATTAAGATGAATTCTCTTATTATTAAATTATTGCTTAGAGAGAAGTAACAATTCCAATTCCAATTTAAATCATCCCTATAAAGATTTACCAATACTACTTGGATTTACCAATAATACTTCTTGGAGTTTCTTTTTAGTTACTTCTATTACTTGAATTTATTATTAGTTTCTGAGCTTCTTCTACAAGGTTTATGTTCTATAATTGCTTATTTTCTTATGTATGGTAAGAGTTGATTTTATGTGTTATATTGATGATGATGATTGACGTCCACTAAGACCTATTGCATAATGTTATATAATATAACACATACTATGTGTTGTTTTACCTAATTGCACATTTTTTCTTCTAGACTCTAAGAAGAGTTGATCTTATTTATAACTTAATTTAATTGATTTTATAAGTATAATAATTTATTTTATTCTATGTATATGATTTTTCATTGTAAAACATGTTAGGGGTAGTTAATTTTTTTGTAAAGTTTGTAATGAGTTTATTTTAAAAAAAAAATTTCAAATTTTATAAATAATTATAAAGGAAATGATGTGAAGGAAACGTTATGGAATAAAATTTGATAAGTGTGTAATGCTTTTTATTTTTTTAATTTTTTATTGAAATTTATTTGATATTTTCAATGTGATCAATGAATTAGCATAATTATTTTTTTAATTTTTTATTGAAATTTATTTGATATTTTCAATGTGATCAATGAATTAGCATAATCATTTATATTTATATTGAAGTATTATTCCATTATTTTATTGTGATATTTCATATTTATATTGAATTTCAAACATATTTTATTATAAGATAATGGATAATGAGAAGTAAGAATTAATCCAATGATTTTTAAGTTTATATGTGTGTATCTTTCTAGTCTTATCACAATAATGAGTTAACATATCCATTTTAAGATAATTGAACCCGGGTGAAAACAATAACAAACATGCTACTCAACCATCTGAACTATAAACACAAGACAAAAAAAAAACTAATATTAACGTACAAGTCCTTGTTTTTTAATCAATGTAAATAGGCTATAGAGCAAGTTCTTTGACTTGGCCGAAGATGCTAGAATTTTTTTTTTAATGGCCAATAATTCATTCTTCGTTAAGTTGATGGTAGAACGACAGATTGAATTCCAACGACTGTAGCTTCGGCATTAATATTTGTTGTACCGACATAAATTCTGTCAAGAACTGATCCTGCAAGTAACCTATTTAAAACTTTTATGACACAAAAGCTGAAGTTGTTAGAACTGGATTATGTGTAAGCTATCTACATTATGTGTAAGGTATCTAGAGTTTGCTTGTGCCTAAAGTCATATTCTACTTCTTTCACTTACTTTTACACCATAGTTTTGAAATGCATAAAGTTCTCATTTTTTTTATAGCAATATTAACAATGCACAAACATGTATTCAATACCATGAAATGAACAAACAAACCCGTGTCCACCTTGAAATGTTTGTTAGTCCCTGCCGGAAGGCCAAGGGCAGGGACTATAGCGATGAGTTCATCGCTGACTTTCAATTAGTTGTTAGTTGACTTCGAAATTTTTGTAAAAATGGTAATGTTTAACATAGGAAATATATAAACCTAATTTTTTT
>SNQJ01S0015766.1:62666-73715 GCA_010110895.2 Picea sitchensis
GTGGGACAGACATGTGGGGAAGGAGAGACCGTTCGTTGGAGTGTTGCTGAAGTTTGGTACATTGGTCTAGACCATGTGATATGGATGTCTTCTCAATCAAAATATAAGTACAATTCTCTATTTATTGTATGCTATGTATCTCAAAATTCATATACAGGTTATAATGTTATTAGAATTGCCAGTATACATGTTTCATGTATGTTCTAATGTTGCTTCTAAATGAATAGGTGTACACGAAGAGTGTTTACATATGTGGAGTCATAGCACTGCCAAGAGTTTATCAATAGATGGAACATCGTGGATCTACAACCATTCAGTGGTTTCAATGAGGTTTAATTGAAGCATGTAACAAGGAACAATAAGATGAATGTTTTCCTGAAGAAACTCTAGGGAATATAGCAATTGAGTTTCAGCTACAGTATGGATACCAGAATTGGTGCTTGAAATTAAAGTTGGATAATGGGCTTCCAATAGCTAAAGTTTGTAGTTTTGTTTGAAGATTTTTTGAATTATATATGTATAAATAAGTTGCACTGAGGACAGTGCAAAAATAAGGGGAGGGGATTGTAATTTCCCCGGTAGAACCCTAGTTGTAAATATGAATTGTAAACATGTTTGTTAGGCTGGTGAGACGAGTTATAATAAGCTAGGAGGCTTACGTGATGATTAGGCCAGGAGCCTGATATTTTGTTTGTATATGTAATTATGCAGAGCATTAATAAAAATATAAACATTGTTGTGTGTAGACAGACCACGAAGAAGACTTATGGGGGACTAAGCTTCGTTAGGTAGGGTAAGGAAGGGGGGATAAGTATTTTGGCCTAGGGGCTAAGCTAAGGGGATTACCTATAGAGGAATACTATTTTAATATTATTAGTGAAAACTAAGGTGAACATATTATGTTTTGTTATCCTAAGGTCCCAGTGGTTGGGGACGTGGGATTAATGGACCACATGCAGCTCCAGGAAGACAAGTGTCAACTTGGGCTCATGCATCCAAAGCTGAAGAGTCAACTCTTGTTGGGGGGTTCGAGAGTCATTCTTCCATCATTGGCCTGAGTCGTGCCGCCATTCCCCCATCCTGCATGTGAACACTCTGTAGAAAATGCTTAGCAAGGTGTGCTTTGAGTAGAAGGTTTCCAGGAGGGCACAAATTTTTCATTTGAAAGGAAATAGAAGGGCCGAGACCCTTAGGAGACTGAGTAAATTGAAAATATCAGAAGAGATAATGCAAGGAGTGCGTAGGACTCAGGCTTATTCCAAGTCCTAAAGCTTAGGAGAGATAACATTAGCAGAGACGCAGCCGAGACCCAAGATAGTCGGGTTCGCAGGAGAAAGTTCAAAGGCCAAAACCTTATAGTCATTCTTACCCTTTGAAAATTTCCGACTCACTATAAAGGATTCAAACATCTTTTATATTTTTCTGGGTACCAATAGGCCATACAATGAATCATCTAGCATACAAACAAATTTACCGCTGCGATCTTGAATCAACCCTTTTGGTGGTTCCATACATACAATATCTTTGTCAATGATGACCTTGTGAGAAGTAGGATCCCACACACAACATCCCTTTATGCCACCATCATAACTTGTAGAGATATAAAACAAGCAGGAATTTAGAAACAAAAAATTTAAGTCTGGAAATGATTTACCGCTTACCAGTACCTGCAATTCTTTCTTGCTCTTATGACCTTGATTCTTATGCCATAAACAAGAAGATACATCTGTCACTTCAGATGCCACTTCAATACTCCCTTCCATATTATAAAGGTTATCAACCTTTGTTTCCTTCATCACTACTAAATTCCCTTTCGACAATATGAGAGTTCCACCTTGACTTGTATACTTATATCCACAAGAATCCAACACTCCTAATGAAATCAAATTTGATTTAAGCTCAGGTACATATCTAACATCCGTTAATTCCCTAACAATACCATTGAACATCCTGATTCTAATATTGCCAACCCCAAAAGTTTTACAGGGAATACCATTTCCCATAAACACTACACCCTCATCAACATATTGGTAAGAAATGAACCAATTTTTATGTGAGCACATGTGGTGGGAGGCACCTAAATCTAACTTCCATCCTTCTTGATATTGTAAATTACTAGAAACAGATAAAACTTGATCAATCATACCTGAAATTGTTACAGCCAAATTAGCAAATTTGCTTCCTTCGTAGAGTTTTCCTCAGATTCCTTTCTCTTCCAACAATCTTTCTTGAGATGTCCTGTTTTTCCACAGTACCAACATTTTTCTTTACCCTTTCTGTGTCTTGAATTAGATTGGAAAGAACTTCTCTCATTCTTCTCTGTGGTTAGACCTCTAATCAACATCGCCTCTGAAGTTGAGGTTTCTTTACTAGATTTTCTCCCCATCTCCTCAGCCATCAAAGCTCCCATAACAGAATCATAATCTAAAACTTCTGTTGAGCTAAAGCTAATAGAGGTGACTAGATTATCCCAAGACTCAGGCAACGAACATAATAGTGTAATAGCCTTATCCTCATCTTCGAATTTAACTTCCATACTAGTCAATTGAACTATAAGGGTATTGAAGGTATTTAAATGGTCAACAACTTTTGTACCTTCTTTCATCCGCAAACTGTATAACTGTCTCTTCAAGTAGATCCTGCTCGTCAAGGAATTCGTCATATATACACTTTCCAACTTGCTCCATAAGCCTGATGTTCTATCCTCTCCTACAATATTAAAGAGAACCTCATCTGCCAAACATAAACGAATGGTACTAAGAGCTTTCACATCCAAATCTTCCCATTCCCATTCTGTCATGGCTGTTGGTTTATTTGACTTGTATGCCAATGCTTTTTGCAACCCTTGTTGCACCAGTAAATCCCGCATCTTGAGCTTCCAGAATTCAAAGTTGGTTTTACCACTGAACTTTTCAACTTCAAACTTCGAACTCTGCATCTCAACCATTTTTTTTTCTTCTTAAAAAACCAGATCATAAATTTATAAAACCCAAAGCTTATAAAAAACAAGCTTTATAATATGATGGTTGATCAAATATTACAAGGTTTAAAGAATAAATACAAGATTTAATAATTTAAAACAAAAAAACCCTTTAACTTTTAAAACTTTATAACTCCCACCTTTTAAATATTATATTTAATCCCAAATATAATAAACATTTACTCAATTAAAAAAGGCCCTTTTTACTTCATCCACCACCCACGTGACTTTACACTTTTTTTAATTAATAAAAAACACCTTTTAAAAAATTCCTTCACCTTCTTTAATTGTTTTAAACATTTACCTCACAGCAAAGCATCCACCCACCTTAAACGTTTCCAAAGAAAACACACGCGAATATTGAAGAGGAGTCATCGGCACCTCCCGTGCAGCTAGAGTGCGGGTATCTCAAAGAGTCTACGCACTGTACTGTATAGTTGGACCACGAAAATTCCACGCTTTTAAATGCGCGTGAAGTTTCACTAGTATGTCGTCGAACCCTTTCAGAGGAGGGAGGGATCTGTGATGATATAGAAATCAACGCACCCTCACACAGATTTCACTTCTGGTTTTTTTGGAGAATTTAACGCTCTTCCAATCAGCTCTGATACCACTTGTTAGAATTGCAAACGTAGAAAACACAATTCATAATGATAATTAACAATCACAAAGAAAAGAAACACAGGGATTTCACGTGGTTCACCCAAATGTTGGGCTACGTCCACCAAGCATAGGCATCAGTTGTCTTATTATTCAGATCATGGAGATTACATCAGATTGGCAACTTCTTATTCTCTCACTCAATCATTTTGCTTCTACGGGCTTACATGAATTTATACATTCACACAATAAACTGATTATTAAATGAAATCCCTATCCATATTCTAACTTGGTCTATTTGGTTGTAACCAACCCAAGAATAATAGGATCCAGATCTATCATTAGAAGAATTTGTTATCACGAAATCCCAACAGAATGAACCATGTACATGAAAGATTTCCTACTTGATTCCAAAGGATTGCTTTATGGACTTCTACAAATTGGTGATGTTTAGAAGAAGCAAGTGCCTGGTCAAACCAAAAGACAAATTTTTTAGATGAGGAGTGTCTTAGTACAAAGGGGAGCATTTGTTGGAGAGAACTAGATTTAATGATGAAAACCTAACTTGAGAGAGATTAAGACATCTTTAAGGGGAAGTGGTGGAATTATAACTCCTATTTACCTTAGGAGATATTGTATGTTACATATGGTTATAGTAGAAGATTATGGTTTGTTAACTATTGGTCATTGTGATATAGAGTTTGTTTCTATGTGATTAGTGTGATTAGTCTACTTCAAAGTTTTACCAGTTTATTAGATCTAGCTAGATGTGAGAGATTCTTTCCAACTAATTTAGTTTGTAAGTTAAAGTATGGTTGATAAATTATGTTATCAAATTGTTACAGTGCTAAAATAGTGTGTATATCTTAAGATAAACCTTCCTATATTTATATGTGTACTATTACATTTGAATAAATCATTTAACTTGTTTTCTTATGTCAGAAGATGAATTCTTAACCAATCATAAATAGTTTTATGTCTTATTTTAATAGTTTCAAAGTAGATAATTATGTACTTTAAAATAGTATTAACCTTAATCCTATACATAGTTATACATAGTTGAGGTTAATGTTATATAAATAAAATTATGTGATTTCAAGTATTATTTCACTTTAATCTTATATACCAAAGGACATATTACTTCAATTACAATTTAACATCTTACATATTAAACAAATTAAATTAAAATAAATCTATACAAATAATAAAACAAATTTAAATTTAAAAAAATCTACGTTCTAACAAGGTACACGACAAAGCCACTCATAATAATGAACACTTCACTTCACTTTTATGCAAATTATACTTATATAATTGACTATATCCCGAAAACCATTATGAAGAACAATAAAGTTTGAAGAACATTAACATATTAACAAATCATCATTAAATTTTAACATGTAACTTTAACGTGTAAACTTAACATGTGAGATAGCTCATTCACCAGCGTATCGCTACTCTAAAATTTTATATTATATTATATTTATATAATTTAATTAAAAAAAATAAATTTTAAATTTATTATAAATTTTATTATTGTATTTAATTATAATATGATGATGATAATTAATGTTTATTGAGATCAAATTGGTTTATAATTGGTGAGGACAAGAGATTACTTGCAATTCTTTAGAATTTGGTTTCTATGGTTAACATGGCACATGGCGAAAGTCCTCTTCCATATAAGTTTTAAAGTGGAATTTGCTGTATATTGCCTTTGTTCCTCCTACTCGGATATGGTGATTCTTCCAAACAATATGAGTTTTTAAGTGAAATATGTTATTGGAATCTCGTGCAATATGAATTTTGAAGTGAAATTTGTTATTGAGTAACTATAGTACATTGCATTCACTCACGCCTTCCGATGATAGTACATTACATTCACTCATGCCTTCCGATGATTTCAGTCCAGTGAATTAACCAAATTATATACCAATAAATTCAGATGATTTCAGTCAAGTGAATTAACCAAATTATATACCAATAAATTCCTATTGAGTATTACTTTAGGTTATAATTTTGCTATAAATTAAAGATTAATTAATTTAATATAATTAAGTGATAATGCAATATTAATTAATTATATACTTTGTTTTACTTTATAAATATTTGAAAATTGATTTTTATTAAAAGTTAAGTTGAAATTATAGTGAGAAATGATTGTTTGAAAAACCTAAATTTATTATGAATATAGTGCATGAAAGATTAATCATTCTTTTTATCTTTTTAACAAAGTAATTCACAAATATATACATATTTTTAAAAAATATTGATCATTAACTAAAAAAATCATATATTTTAATTGTATTTGTAGTAATAGTAATATGAAAGAAGTTTATTTTATAAGTATTTGGAAATTGATTTTTGTCATACTGCAATTTAAGTATAATGAAGTGTAAAAAATAATTAATAGATTCAAAGCTTATTTGGATATTGAGAACAATGATTGAACTAGAAATTTTCTATTTTCTAAAAAAAGAATAATTTGAAGCATGTGTTTCCCCACCTACCATGACATTTGGTGTTTAGTATTTATGAAGAATTATGGAAAAAATTCAGAAAATTTAGAAGTTACTTGTAATAATAGCCATGAAATTAGGTGCAATACATTTATCCTACCTTAGTAAAAGTTGGAATTCTTCCAATTGAAAGTATAAATTTGGAGCTCATAATGATTTTCTATCAATGTTCTTATAACATGTATAAATTATTAAATCATTTTCTATCAATGTCGTTAGAACAAGTATAAATCAAGTAGATTTGCTATAAATGTCCTTAGAACATGTATAATTCATCATCTACAAAGTTCAAGATGATTTCCTATCAATGTTATGAACATAGTCTTGTTGTCCCAAGAACACAACCTTGTCATTGCAATGTGATGAACATAGCCTCATCGTCACAATATGATGCAAACATCACATTGTGACGAACATAGCCATGACGTCGCTATGAGAAGAACATAACCATACTATCGTAGTGTGATGAACATAGCCTTATACGATGAACATACAATGTGACAAAGATAACCATATTGTCGCAATGTGATGAACATAACTATGGTTGACCTTGGTTGACCATGACCATGGTTGGTTGTGGTTGACCATAGTTGACAATAGTTAACCATGTTTGACGGTTGTTGTCCATAGATGACCATGGCTAGTCATAACCATATTGTCACAATGTGAAAAACATTAGTTCATCGTCACAATGTGATGCACATAACCATATTTCCACAATGTGACAAACATAGCCTTATTATCGCAATGAGATGAACATATCCTCATCATTCCAATATGATGCAAATATCCTATTATCATTATGTGACAAACAATGTCTTGTCGTCACAATGTGATGAACACAACCCTGTCGTTAAAATATATGTCCTTTCGTCACAATGTGATGAACATATGACATTTATGTTCATCACATAGGACATTTGTGTCATCACATCGCCACTTTTTACTTAAATGTCTTTCGTCACAATGTAATGAACATAACCTCGTCATTGGAATAAATGTCCTATCATCGCAATGTGATAAACATACGACATTTGTGTTCATCACAAATGTCATTTATGTCCAGCACATAGCCACTTTTTACTTAAATGTATTTCGTCACAATGTGATGAACATAGCCTCGTCATCGCAATATCCTCATCATTGTCAATATGTGACAAAAAGTATCCCTTCATCGTCAATATGTGAAAAAAAATATCTCGTCGTCGCAATGTGATGAACATAGCCCCGTCGTCATCAATATGTGACAAACAATATTCTGTTATTGCAATGTGATGAACATAGCCCTGTCATCACAATGCGATGCAAATATCATGTCATCATAATGTGATGCAAATATCCTGTCGTCGCAATGTGATAAACTTAGTCCCTTCATCGCAAGCTCGCGAAAGTAACCATATTGTCGCAATGTGATAAACACATCCTCATCGTCAGAATGTCAAGAACATAGCTTCATTGCCGTAATGTGACACAAATATCAAGTCATCGTAATCTGACAAACAATTCCAAATGTCGCTACTTGAATGTCATCCTTATTCTTGGTCAACCATGTTCATGGTCACTTATGGAAAACAATTGTGAAACATGGTTATCCATTGTTAACCATGGTAAACCACAATCAATCATGGTCATGGTCAGCCAAAGTTCAACCATGTTGTGAATATCAGCCATAGTGAAGGTCAACCATGGTGAAGGTCAACAATGATCAACCATAATAAAATTTGGTCCATGTCAAGCTCAACCATGGTTAACCATGATCATGGTAATCGAGGTCAACCACAATTAACCACATGGCCATGATCAGCCATGAATTATCCATGGTCATGGTCAAGAAGGTCATAGTCAACCATAATTAACCATGTCAGCCATAGTCTTCCTTTCCTTAAAAGAATAGCAAGGTCTAGCAAATTTTACATGGTGAGTGGTCAACCATAATTAACCATGTCAACCATAGTCTTCCTTTCCTTCCCAAAGAATACCAAGGTCTAGCAAATTTTACCATGGTCGTGGTCATTGTCATGGTCAACCATAACAAACCATTGTCATGATCAATCATAATCAATCATGCTCATTTTCAATTAATGTATTAATACTTTAATAATGTATTACTTTATTAGTGTATTATTACTTTAGGAATGTATTAATAGATTAATTAATTAATAGATTACATTATTAATGTATTAATACTTTATTAATGTATTATTAAATGCATTAAAATCAATCTATTACTACTAGATTAATGTATTATTTTATAAGTGTCTTAATAATATATTAATGATACTTTAGTAATGGATTTAATGTATTAAATGTTAAGTAGTAATGTATTTATTAATGGATTTAATGTATTAAATGTGTTAGTGTATGTAATGATGTAAAATGTATTATTTAATTAAAAATGTATTACTATTTTAAAAATATATTTATTAATGTATTATTACCTTAGTTAGTATATTAATGTATTACATTAATAGTATATTAATTATTTTATAAATTATAGTAATGTATTAAACTTTAGTAATGTATTTATTAAGTTACTCGGTATTTTTATTTTTATTATGGTATTGATATTTATATTAAGATATTAATATTTTAATAAAATATCCATTAATGGATTTAATGATGTATGAATGTATTAATAAAATAATTAATTACATATTTATGCATCAATTTATTAATAAATTAATAAATTACATTATAAATTTATGTATTAATGATTTAATTTATACATTACAATGTAATAATGTATTACTAAATACATTAAGATCAATCTATTACTACTTTATTAATGTATTATCATTGTATTATTTTATTAGTATTTTAATATTTTATTAATGTATTTAATGTATTAAATATGTTAGTATATTTAATGATGTATTAATTAAAATGTATTACTACTTTAATAATGTATTTATTAAGGTATTAATATTTTAATAAATTATCTATTAATAAATTATTACTTTAATTATGTATTATTAAAGTATTAATTATGCAGTAATGTATTAATATATTAACATTTTAATAATGTTTTACTAAATACATTAAAGTCTATATATGACTACATTATTAAAATGTTAATACATTATTTAGTAAAACATTATTTAAAATGTTAATACATTAATGCATTTAAAATGTATTAAATGCATACATTGTGTTATTGTGTTAATGTATTAAAATTTATTAATTAAAATATATTATTACTTTAAAATGTATTATGACTTTAATAATCTATTATTATATATTACTTTATTAATGTATTAATACTTTAAGAAGGTATTAATTTATTAATTAATTAATACATTATATTACAGTGATGTAATAATGTATTGCTAATTTAATAATATTTTACTAAATACATTAAATATATATATCACTACATTATTACTATATTAAAAATATATTACTTTATTAGTGTATTAATAATTTAATAATATATTAATGTATAAATTGATTATATTATATTATTAATTAGGTCGAAAGGCGTACACCTATTGACAATGGGCACAATTAATCACCTTTTAATTATAAATTTCAATCTTAGGGTTGGCAATTAAAGATGCTGGCATATTCTTCGTCGTCCTCTCTAATCAATGGATGAAATTTTGATAAATTAACTTCCGCTCATTTATAAAGATTAAAGAATTACTTGATCACCACTAGATTGCCACGTTCAATCATTAAAAAATAACAACAAAAGTTATTGTTCATGGGCGGATGCGTATGACCGCTTGTGGCCGCGTGGATTATAAACTGTGTTGTTTCTTCCCTAAATATCAAAGCAATCGCAACAATGCAATGCCATGGTAAGCAGCTTAACCCATATATATATATATATATATATATATATATAAATAGTTTTTGTGCTTGATGACAGAGTTAATAAATTTTATATAGCAAAGATGGATATAGTCAATTTTATTTACAAACCCTAATTAGAATTTATATTAAAATTAGGTTTAATAAATTAAAGATGTCTTTAAACGTTCATCAACCACAATTATGTGGCTGCGCTAGTCTATCCCACAGTCACACGGGTCACACGGATCTCGAAGGATTTTCCACGCGACTCACGTTGTCTCTAATTCTGACAGTCGAGCGATCCAACAAAAATCAATTGATGATTTGACCATGCTTTTCTAATATGTCTAATGATCATACAATTGATCAGCGATCCCGCCTTTTTGAATCGAGAGATCAAAATCGATATCGATCTCGATGAGCGGATCTATGATTATTTCGCTGAAAGAAATGAGCAAATGGATAAGCCCATTACGGGTAGGGAGGGGGACTGCCAAAAACAGAATAGAAAAATGAAGCACCTATTATAAATTCAAGAATTAAGGACCAAGGTTATGGTCAATTGAGGAGCGGTGGCGGAACCTCTCTCTATCTAGCTGCCGGGTTAGCGAATAAATGCTTCGTATCACACGGTTTTAAAGGGGTGCAACTTAGTATCCAACATACGGGTTTACTATCTATCTAGTATTCAAGATTGGGCTATCTAGTATTCAAGATTGGGAGGACCAGGGAGGATTAACCAAAGGAAGACATTTGCCCAACTCTGCTCATGGCAAAGTCACTAAGGTTTACTGATGAGTCAGTAATAATATATTACTGATTCAATAGGTTAGTTTAGACATTACAATAATATATTACTATATCAGTTATCTTACATTACATTATTAATGTATGAGTAAATGTATACTTTAAACTATTAATACATTATTATTTTAATATGTTACATTATTAATAGTTTACTTTATACATTACAACATTATTATTAGTAGTTTACTTTATACATTACAACATTATTATTAGTAGTTTACTTTATACATTACAACATTGTAATAATGTATTATTAAATACATTAAGATTAATGTATTAATTAATTAATGTATTAATACTTTTATAATGTATTTAATGTATTAATTAATTAATACATTAATATAACAC
>SNQJ01S0015767.1:29278-63643 GCA_010110895.2 Picea sitchensis
GGGCTTTCATCATAAGAGGACCACTTTGGAGTTCATACATATTTACTTCTTATCAACCATGACAAAAAAATAATGAGTCATATTTACATCAAACAATATTGGGTCCATTACCCAAACCTTTGTGCTACGGGGATTTCTTCAAGGGTTGACATCAATGACAACCAACCTTAATCAACAATTATAAGTGACAGAGATCCCATCTTCACTGGACATTTTTGGATAGAATTATTTTCTTTTTCAGTTACTCAATTAGCTCATAGCTCATCCTATCATCCTCAATCTGATGGAAAAACTGAGATAGTGAACAAATGTCTAGAAGTCTACCTTCGTTGCTTTGTCTCTGATAAACAAACATAATGGTTCAAATGGTTACCCTTGGCAAAATGGTGGTATAACACTTCCTTTCATACTACAACAAAAATGACACCATTTATGGCACTCTATGTATACCACCCTCCTTCCATCACTTCTTCTCTAAAATAAAAATCTAAGGTTCAAGTTGTGGAAGATCACATCGAGCATCAACAACAAGTTCTCCAATACAGAGTTACTCAAGTTACAAATGTTACTCAAGTGTTGCGGACAAGACTTGTATCAAGGGGAGGGGAATGTTAAGACCTAATATTGGCTCATTACCCCTTAATTAGGGCATATTACATTAGTAATGTTATTTTATTTATGTCGGCTTTATTCCTTTAGTTGTAATTATACCTCCTAGTCTCCTATATATATCAAGGAGACATTTTCATTTGGAATCATCTTGGAATTGTACATTTATGTGGGCATAAGGAAGTTTCCCCCTCAAAGAGACTTATTATCTAAATTTATCTCTTTTTCAAGGTGATGAGTACTTATTCTAAGGTTCTTCTATGCTATATTGATATTTGGTTCTTAACAACCAATTATAATATAGTACTCCCTTCCTTCCCGTCTTTTTTTGTTTTCTTATAACAAATGAATGCTATGATACAAAGGAGGAAACGAGTGTCGCAAGTAAGAAAAAATAGTTCCAACAATGGAACATACCTATGCTGAATGTAGGGGAATGCATGCGGGATATGGACACTCGGGGTGATGTTCCCTCCAGGGTATAGGGTGTCAAATTGCGAAGGATATAAACAAGGCTCTGCTTGGTCGAGGATGCAAAAACTGCTTAGGAAACAATTTATAATGCAAAGAGGGAATCCGATAAAGGATCAATATTGTAAGCAGGGGTATGAGATGAAATCACAACGTAACGCCAAAAAATGTCCTTTTTTATGTCTTTTAGTCTACTTGCTATGAAAAAGGGGTAAACTTGTGCCAAATAGATGTATTTTCAAATCCAATTTACGAGTGTGAAAAAGACAAGTTCACTCAGCAATCTTTTATATTTTTGATAATGAGTCAGAAAAGAGCTTAACTAAGACTCATGACCTTTCAAATCCAATTTTAATGAGTGTGAAAGGGACAAATCACTAGGCAATATTTTCGGTTTTTATAAAAGGAGTCTGAAAAGAGATTAACTAGGACTCACGACCTTTCAAGTCCAATTTAACGAGTGTGAAAGGGACAAATCACTTGATAATATTTTCATTTTGTGAACGAGTCAGAAAAGATATTAACTTGGACTCGTTAGGGAGATTCTAAGCGGCAAGCCACGGGGGAGGCCAAGGCTCCCATGTAGACCTTCTATGGAATGTTGGTATCTTATGAAGAACTGACACAAGCTTGGGAAGACCCAAAGATTTCCAAGTAGAGGATGGAAAAGTGCTAACGGAGGTTATCGTCTCCATGTTATATTGGATAATGTCTCTTCCTAGAAAAGACATAGGCGGAGGCATTGGATACCCCACAAGACCATCCCAATCAAAGGAAACCTTGTCAATACTTGGAGGGAGAGAACTTGGGAAGAGTAAAACTCTCTCTTGTTCAGAAGGTGAAGTAATAGAAATGCTAAGGACATGGCACATAAGGTATAGGACCAGAGCCAGAAGATTGGGATTGACCAAAAATTGCATTGGCATGACCGCTTCCTTAGACTTGTCACTCTCTAAGAGAAGAATGGGGTCAATCGAATATTGCATCGATACGACCACTTCCTCAACCATTGGTTGAATAGGATGCGAGACAACAAGGTCAAGAGGTGCATCACCCCAAAAAACATGAGTGTTTTTGGTCGAAGATTGCATCAACATGACTATTGGTTGGACAAGATGCGAGACAACAAGGTCAAGAGACGCATCACCCCCGAACATAGGAGAGGTTTCAGTCAAAGATTGCATCAACACGACCACAGTTTGAATGGGATGTGAGACAACAAGGTCAAAGGAAAAATCAACCCCTAAAGTAAAACGGGTGTCAGCCGAAGATTTCATCGGCATGACTGTTGTATCAACCAAAGAAAGAACAAAGTGTGGTGAAACCATAGATTCCTTAGAACCCTAAGGGCCCTTAGATGAGCCCCATGATTTTGGTATCCCACCAGTGACAGGACACAAACGAGTAAGGTGACTTCCTTCACACATCCTGCAAAGGAATTTAGGCTTATGTCTGAGATGTCTAGGATTCTCAATCATATGAATGCCCCCATCATGACTTGTAGTGGTTGGTGACATGCTCCCAGCATGACTTGCAGAGTCTAGTATAAAATCTCCAACATGACTAGCATAGGTTAGTGATGGATGTGTAGTGTGACTAGTAGTGACCAGACATGTTCCCCTAGCATGACTTGCAGTGGCTGGTTGCAGGTATTCAACATGAATTGTAGAGGTTGTCGACCAATCTCCAACATGACTAGAAAAGGTTGGTGATATAATTCCAGTATGACATGCAGTGACTGGGCTTGTGTCTCCAACATGACTTGCAACAGTTGGTTGTAGGTCTTCAACATGACTCAAAGAGGTTGTCGACCAATCTCCAACATGACTAGCAGAGGTTGGAGATATAATGCTAGTATGACATGCAATGACTAGACTTGTGCCCCCAACATGACTTGCAGTGTCTGGTTGCAAGTATTCAACATGAATCGCAGAGGTTGTCGACCAATCTCCAACATGACTAGCAAAGGTTGGAGATATAATGCCAGTATGACACACAATGACTGGACTTGTTCCCCCAGCATGACTTACAGTGGCTAGTTGTAGGTATTCAACATGACTTGTAGAGGTTGTCGATCAATCTCCAATGTGACTAGCAGAGGTTGGTGATATAATTCCAGTATGACACACAATGACTAGACTTGTGCCCCTAGCACGACTTGCAGTGCATGGTTTCAGGCCTTCAACATGACTCGCATAGGTTGTCGACCAATCTCCAACATGACTATCATAGGTTGGTGATATAATGCCAGTATGACACATAGTGACTGGACTTGTGGTGGTGGTGAATTACGACATTTGAGACCAAGGTCCAAGGAAATATTGGTTCTGGTAAATTACAAGTGAGGAAGGATCTTGGTTTACACCCTATCCCTATCCAATAGTATAGTATCCTCCTCCATACTGATTCATAAAGGGTTGTAAGGGCATCGACATTGAGGAGTCCTCTTGCGAAGAGAAAGAGACATGACAAGGGTTACTCATGTGAGGATATATGTTTCCTCGATATGAAGGAACTTCATGAAGGGGGTTTCCCATACTACAAAAATAAATTCCCCCAGATGAAACACCAGAGGATAGATGGAGGTCAGCCATGGGAAAAGTGTTCATAGGAACCGACATGGTGGAATAAGGATAAGTGGATGGAGTGTAATAAGTAGAATGATTGCATAGTAGGGCACTTACTTCTCGCATAGTGGATTCATAGGAAGGAAGATTCCAACCTCCTACTGTAATAGGTGTTTGAAGGATATGACTCCCACCAAACAGAGAGGGATAAGAAGGAGGCATCATGCCCCTAGATCCAAAACTTCTATTCGCATAAGGAAGTGAGATAGAGGATGGAATGTGCAAAGACATATCAAGCAGACCATTAGATAAATGATTAGAGACCCAAGACGTTGACTGATTATTATAATTCTGCATACTATAATGCGAAGCAGAAGGATCCATCCCCATGAAATGAGTGGACATCATAGGGAGTTAGCAACAAATGAGGGAGCAAAAGGAACTCCACTAGCCATGATAATGAAGACTAAGTATAGACTTCTAAGGCCAACTAGTAATCAAAGAGAGTACCAAAAAGTCAAATGACCAATATGCATGCAAACGGGCTAAAGTGGATGAGTGGCCTCCCTCGCTAAAGAAGGTATGACTCATCCAAGAGGGACCTGAGACTCCCTGCTAAAGTTTAGAGGTAATAGAATCAATTATAGAGCCCCTCGTGGGATTAACAACCAGTCGGTCAGATCCCCTCTGAGAGGTAATCCTCCATAAAGGTTGTGTGATGTCTGACCTCTATCTAACCTGAGATACAAGAAGAATAACCCCTACAAGCAACCTATGAGATGCCTAAGTCAAGAAAATAATAAACCATTGTATAACCTATGCATAGGAGAGCAGTCATAAGTCTGGATCACCATATGGGTAGGGTAGAAAATCTTGAAATGTTTAAAGCACCGCCTCTCACAGAGGTATGGGCACTAGAAAGATCCCCAAATACGAATAAATCCACATAAATATCTCTGACGCTAGGCGAGTGTTCAGGGGTTATCCCTTCAACTAACTTCGCGTGACCTCATGATTAACTCTAGTGTGAGAGGAGCCTCCTGATATTACCAATTATACAATGGAATTCTTAACTCCTTGTCTCAGACACATATATTGATTTAATTTCCTTGGAGAAGTTTACTCACAAAATCCTATTCCAAGGCTCTAAATCCTAGACTAGTTTGTGCACCCTAAAAAATAAAATTGTGACTAATCAATTTTAGTTTAAAGCGTAAATTTTATTGGTTGTGATTACTCAAAAGGCTATGGAGGCAAAACTCATGATGTTATGACTCTGCAAGAAAATGAATATGAATATAATGCAAAGTCTATTTTTAACTTTTCAATGAATGATATGCTAATAAAAGAAGTGCAATTTTCAATTTCAACTCTGCAATTCAGAAGTAAAATTCAATCTTTCGCTAAATGAACTAAGCTAATGATAAAGGATCAAAGACAAAAATGTTGACCAATGCAAAATGCCTATTTTTTTTGTATTTTCAATATATTAAAGAGAAAATGCATGGACTGTAAAGCAATCTGATATATAAATTCTACTATGTATAAATGAAATAACTCAAGCATAATACCAAGCAGCCAAGCAAACATCCCAGGGTTCAAGGACAATAAGGATGAAAAACAAAGATAAAGACTACACCCAAAAATTCAACTCCTGACAGGTTTCCTGTCAACCTAGAGAAACTCAACAGGCACTACAGAGGCCTAAGAAGGCTCAGCAATCCTCAAAACTCACCCAACAATCACTAAACCAAGCAAACAAGAAAAGGGAAGTGGTATACACAAATATTTAGGAGAATAGGGCGTATATACGCAACCTACAGTGAGATGGCAAGCGGGTATACACGACTGTCAGGCAAAAATAAGCGTACAGTATTTAAAACAAGGCTAGGCAAGAGAAAAAGGCTAGAAACTTAGACTCAGAGCGAACAGACTCTGTCAAGTAGTGATATGACAAGAAACACAAAGGAAAAAGAGAAATGCAGGAAGAAAAATACTTCAACCCTTAGAAGGAAGATCTCTCCCCAGTGGAATCGTCATTTCTATTACGAGGGAAAAACTCTCTATGGCCAAGGGTAAACCACAACAAACAGGTATGACTATAGAAATCAACTCGATTCCAACATATGCTATATGAACTAATGTGCAAGATAAGAAAGAGGCCTACCTCGATCCAATGTTTGATGATGTTCCACTGTTGAGCACTTCAACCCAAAGCTTTATACCTGCAAGAAGTTCTTAACAAAAAAATAGAGCAAGTATATAGTGATAATATAAAAGGGATTAGCACATCAGATAACATAATACATTAATAAACATTACAAACATGCCCATGGATAATAATCAAATATTTGCATGATATCAATAGGACATGAAAGGAGCATTTCTATTAATAATTGATCAACAGAAGTGACAACATTACAGACTTCCATGTTGGCATGGTTTGAAACCAAGAAACCAATTTCCTTCCAACTGGGCCTCCACCACTTCAATCCTCCACCAAAGGAAATCTCATAAGAGAGAGACAATGAGGTTCTCTCAATAATAGGGAAAGAGCTTGGGGGCTGAACACTGTGTTCAAACTTGAGGGACAAAGGGATGCAAACTCAATATGAAGTAATTTCTCCAGAGTAACTTTTCTCTCAAATTTGAATGCTTTCTCCTTTTTTTTCCATAGCTCAAAATTGTGGTTTTATATCCTTCAGAATGCAACTAAAGGGCTGAGTTAGAATGTTTCTAGTATGTGGAAGGCCAGGGATTAGAGATATTTTGTCATGACATGGAAACCTGACCTCATTTTTGTATTTTCTGGCACAAATCTTAATGTACGTGGGTTGTAGTGGAGAAACCAACATATACGCATCTTTCATAGCTTATAGGGAGTGTATATGTGGAAACATGTACATTTTTGGCTCTGGAATCATCAAAACGGGATGACAAATCTGCATAGGGAAATGGAAAAAGGCCCTCTATGAAAGATAACAATGGTGAGGGAACTCTTTCTATAACAACTAGTACACTTCTTCTAGGATCTTCTATAATAATTGGCTTCTTTGACCTTCTAGGGGCTTCTAGATAACTCATGAGGGTTCTCCAACTTCATATGGACATAATTTTATAACCGTGAAGAGTTATATGTCATTTCACATATCACCAAAAATAACATGACATATACTATCCATCTAGAATAGTCTTACCATCATTTACACTAATATTCTTTACAATATTCCTCAACCAAACTTGGGTTCCTTACCCATACCTCTAGAGCTACTAGACATACTCAATGGTTGACATCAATCTATATGAGTTGACATTAATCTCTAAGAGTTGACATCAATCTACAATATCACTCTCCAAAGGTTGACATCAATGACAACCAACAATCCAAACCAACTATCCATCAATGTAAACCAACTGGCTGACATTTACATGGAAAAAATGTAGCCAGAAGTTGTATTTCCTTGCCACTTCTATAATAAACTATTTGTCAGATAAATAATATGGAAGAAAATAGGGTTTTTATTTGGAACAAAATATCCTCATGACACTGTGATTTTCCATCTGTCCTATCGTTTCCTTTTTCTCCAAGAACTTGATAGCCTGGTCAGATATCCTGGGGGTGTTTTTACCAAACAACAACCCTTTGAAGACTGAGACAAAATCATTGTAAACTTTGTAAAAGTATAGAGAAGTCTTGTTTCTCCACAATGCATGATACCAGAAGATAACTAGATCTATTTCACAATTCACCCTCTTACTTATAGTCAAGTTTGGAAATTGACAACAATACACTATAGAAAATACCAAATAGGAAGCCATAAAGAATTTCTTGTCCCTTTTGTAGTGTGATAACTAGGATGAAATTTCGATGGAAATCAATTTTCACCAGTCAAAGATAACCTGATCTTTTACTGTAAAACACAAAATATATAGAATCATGAGAGAAATGGTAGTAGTGCTTTCCTGGCCTATCAACCTAGTGAACAACCGCACAATCTCTCGAAAGGGGTTTTTAAAATAATCAACCTGGATCCTAGTTATGTCTTCTGAAATAGTCACAAGATTCTCCAAATATTTAGGTAGGAGATCTAGGCCATTGTTATGTTTCTTCAGAAAATATTTACAGTCTTCTCCTTTGAAGGCAAGTGTTGGCTATAAGAGCTTCAACATCTTGCGAAAAACGTGCAGTGCAAGGGAAATGGTTGAATGACCTTGGAGTTGTATAATTCTCTGGCTCAGAAAGTACTTCTCAATGCACCATGAAACAAGTTATTTGCAGTCAAATACTTCAGGAACACACCCTTCACAAGCAATTTTGGATGCCCATATTACATATTTTTGTGCAGGATGATATGAGTAATATGAATATTTTCTGGACCACTAAAAGTTTCGGTCTTCATGACCAAAAATATTCAAAGTATATCCAAAAAATTGTTGTCTAGTTGTTGTTTCCGTTAGGTTAACGAGAGTATTTTTCAGCTGAATAATAACTTGAAATAAATATTTTCAGAGAGATGACAACAATATAATGCTTTGGAAAATGGTAAATTAATGAAATTTAATGAATAATATCCTCAAGTATTTTTCCATTAATCACAATCTCTTCAAATCCTACATAATTAGTTGTTAGCATTAACCAAAATTCAATGCATATTGGAAAAATCATGAGAATGGAGAGGATAGACGAGAGTAGTTTTGAATATGAAGTTTTTCAAGAATCCACCAACCTGTGGTTGTGCATGATCAAAAACAGGTTAAAGTGTAGAAAAGCGGTCGGTCGGACTTGCATACAAGATAAATAAAATTCTTTTAGGGACTCAAGACCTGTGACAAGTCTGATGGTTAAAATGAGGATCATAGAAATTTTGGGTGAAAAGTGGATATCACAGAATTTGGAGGATGAAAGCTCGACTCCGCGAACCCACAAAGTTTAAAGAAAAGGCTAAGTATAATACAGTAGGTCAGTCAATCGAACTAGTGACATAGGAAAATGGATGGGGATTAAGGCCCGTGAACCCACCTACCCATGAACCCATCAAGTTTTGAAATATGACTAAGTATGGTAACTATAAAGGGATAGAAGAAGGGAAGAAGGGAAAATGGAAACAAGGGAAAGTATATAAGAGGGAAAATAAATGGAAAAAATAAAGGGGAAGGAAACTTCAGAAGCAAGAATTGATCTCAACAAATAGCTCTAACTATGGGATGATAACCCATATGGGTTGTCAAGTATCCAAAATATTCATGACAGGTGCTTCCATCCATTTTGTTATGGAGTCAACATTAAGAATATACAAAATAAAATAAAATTATGTACAAGGAAACAAAAAAAAAATTAGTGACGAATCCTTTCAAATGTTGCATATTAACAGACAACATTAACATTTTACCCTTCATATCTTTGAGCATACAAGACTTAAAGTCAAGTATTTTTTCAATGATATACGGTCCAATCTAGAGTGCATCAAATTTTTTTTGCATTGATGTCTTCTCCTTAACTTTATTCCAGAGTAACACCAATATGCCCCTCTGAAAATTCTTTATTGTTGTATTTTGGTCAAAATATATTTTAACAGTTTGTTGTCTTTGAGAAGTTATTTTCATGTATTTACTTCATTCTTCCTCCAATTTCAACAACTGATTGATTCTATGTTTCATAGGTGAAAAATATTCAACACCCTCTGTATTGACCACAAACGTCGAAGCATTCAACTCAAGGCTAATTAGAATTTTTTCTTCTTTCCCACAAACAAATGTATATGGAGACATCCCAGTGGTGTCCTTTGGAGTCATTCTTCTTTCCCACAACGTATCAGTCAATTTTAAGTTCCAATTCCTTTGGTTTTTATCAACAATTTTCTTCAATATCTGAATGAGTGTATTATTGGTGGATTATGCAAAACCATTCCCTTGTGGATAATAGTTTGATGATTTCCCCATAACAATTCCATATTCTCCATGAAATTCTTTAAATTTTGAACCAATGAAAATCGACCCATTATTAGTGATGATTGTTTTTGGGGCACAAAATCTTGACAAAATATTATCTTTGAGAAACTTAATCAACTCTTCCAAATCAACCTTTTTTAAGTCCACTGCTTCTGGACACTTTGTAAAATAATATGTAGTGGTGATAATATATATATGTCTCTTTATTTACTTTGGGTTTATTTTCCCAATGACATCAAGTTCGTATTGGGAAAATGGTTGTTCTGTAGATATAGGCTATAATGGAATTGCGGATCTCGTCATTTTCCCTAAAAATTGTTGGAAAGATACACACTTCCTTATTGTGGCATATGAGTCTTAAAAAATTGATGGCCAATACAACCCAACTCTTATTATCTTATGGGTGGTGGTGGTAGGCACAAAATTTCCACCACATATTCCTTCATGGAATTCTTTCATCAATTCTTGAGCTTTCCTTTCATCAACACATATCAACAATATACCATCATAGTTTCTTCTGAACAATATATCAACTATCATCACATATTGACTTGATTTCATCTTCAATGTCCTTCTCTCTTTTGGGTTCATGGTGACTAGGAATTGTCCACAACTCAAATAAAATATAATATCTCTATAACATTTTGAATCTCCCATGGGTTCTCCTACTGAAATTGAAATCATTCCATCCAAAGAATCATTTCTTGCAATGAGTTTACATAAGCCATGTCCCTTTTTGTTTTTTGCTAGTTTGTTTGTGACCTGTGAGACTAGCCTCTGGCTTGAGAAACCGCGACTCAGGGGCATCTAAGCCATCAAAATCACTCAGGGATCACACCCAGCCTGAGCCACACCAACCCTTAACATGGATGGATTTTTTTGTCCCTGCAGATTTTGAACCGGTGACTTAACATCACAGATTTCCTTAACAACACACTCCATCACCAATTTTCCTACACCTAGGGGACCATAAACCATGTCCTTTTACTTCCTTTAAAGGTTTGATTTCAATGTCATATTATTGAATTTTTTCTTGCCAATTAGCCTATTTTCCTTCTCTCAATTTCTTATTTAAAATCCTATTCACACTAGAGGATGGAACGTAAGCTATGACATGAGAATTTAATATGTAAGTCTGAAAGTGTGTCACCTCCTTCACAAGAGATAGAGATTGTTTATCCAATTCTGAATATCTCAATTCATAATCATGAAGGGTCTTTCTCATGAAGCTAATCAGTAGTTCACCACCCTTGGTATTCCTTTGAGTAAGAATAGATGCAAGCATTGTTTCTATAGCGAATGAATAAATGATGAAGTCTCTTTGAAAATATGGGCTAATAAGGACTGGAGTTGTAGTGATTTCCCTTTTTTTTTATTATTGAAGGCTTCTTTTGTATATGCTATCCATTCAAACATTTGGTCCTTTTTCAATAATAAATTGACTGGCTTCACAATAGTTGCATAGTCGAGGACATATCTTCGTACAAAGTTGATCTTACCATAAAATGATTGAACTCCTTTCTTAAATGATGGGGGTTTAAGTTCATTTATATATTTAACTCTTTCAAGATATATATAGATTCCTTCCTTGCATACAATATGACCAAACAATTTTCCTTGAGTTACAATGAATATACATTTCTTTGTATTTAAGGAAAAAACATATAATCTACACCTGTAAAAAAAATTCCTCCAATGATGAATTTCATCACTCCTTGTTTTTGAATGTATTGTTAAGTCATCTTGATAATCCACCATGAATTTTCATATCAACCACTTAAAAGCATGATCCATGGCCCTCTGAAATGTAGCACCTGCATTCTTCAAACCAAAGGGAATCCTAGAATATGCATATGTCTCCCAAGGTGTTATGAATGTTGTCTTTTCTCTGTCTTCCTCAACAAAAAAGACTTTATTATACCCATAAAAACCATCTAAGATGGAGATGCAGGCCAATCCCATGACTTGTTTGAGAAGAAACTCCATGTTAGGTAAAGTATAATTATCCTTTATAATTGTTTTGTTAAGATCCTTGAAATCTACACACATCTGAATCTCCCCGATATTATATCTTACTATCACAGGATTTGAAATCCAATCAGAATGTCTAATGGGGTATATTATTCTAGTCTTCTTTAATTTATCCAATTCAACCTTTACTAGAGGTTTTAATTTGGGGTTCATCATCCTTATATTTTTCTTGACTGACTTTGCCCCTTCTCTTAAGGGAATAATATGTTGAAATATTTTTTTTATCATAGGCCCTCAAATCATCAAAACTCCATGCGAACACATCAAGATATTATTTAAATAATCATCATATTTATTGAATTCTTCAATTGTCCAATCAACTCCCAAGTTGAAATATTTTGGGGAATTGTCAGTTCCAATATTGATTTTTCTTGTTTCTTAGACCTTTCAGAGTGAAATTTATTCCAAGAGATTATTAGCATGATCGTCTCCTGTAAAAAGAGACTTAGATTGAATACAATCCTTCGGGACAACAAATATGTGATTGTCTTCATCATCATCATCATTCAACAAATGTTTTTCTAATTTTTCATCATTCTCAAATACTTATAAATATTCCTGGTTATCGGGTACAAAAGGTCGAAATACTCTTTCTACTTGAAAATATATTTTTCTTTGAACATCATCCGGTCTTGACAATGAGGCCACCAAATCCAATGAATCTAACTTCTGACTCTTATCCCTTGGTATGAAAGAGATGTTGAAAGAACTTAAGGTTTCCATCAATTTGTTAACTCTTTTGAAATATAATTTGAGTATTTCCTTTTTGATTTTATACCTTTGGGTGACTTGATTTATTACCAACTCAGATTCTCCAGTCACAATTAGATGTTCTATCTTCAATTCTTTTGCAAGAATGATTCCCTGAATCAAAGCTTCATATTCTACCTCATTATTGGTACATGCAAATTCAAGTTTGATAGCATGTGGATGCACAATATTTCCTGGACTTATAAGGACAATTCCAACTCCACTCTCAGAACTTGAGCAAGCTCCATCGAATGACATCCTCCAATAACCTCCAAACAAATGCTCTTGATTCTCCATACATTGAATTTTCTCCTGGATTTCAATCTATTCCATGTCTAGGATGACATAGTTTCCAATCCCAATGTTTATATAATATTCCATTAATTCATTATCCTTATTGTTGAAAGAGAATGGTTTCCTAGGTTCACGAGGAACCTTAATCATTTCTCCTTCTTTGGATAGAAACATCATGAAACTTCCATTATTCATTATGTATCCTCTAATCATAGACGACCAATCTCTTTCTAAAACAACTAGATATGCAGGAGGGAGGTCTACCAAAATAATATTGAAAACTATAATAATATGGATAGACGTCGTGATCCAGGAATAAATGTCTTTAATTTTACCATAAGTTGGAACTTGTCTGGAATCAATTGCATATATACTTTCACCGGTCTCATAATATTTGGTGTAGTTCATTCCCAATGCCTCCATGATCGCTAGTGGCATAATATTGTTTGTTGCGACGGTATCGACTAAAAAATTATGAAGTGAAAGATCCTGATTTTCAATTGAAGTATAAAAGGGTGATATTTTACCTCTCAACTTGACGATTGATTTCTTCTGTCTTTATTTCAGACTTATAACAACAACTTCCATTTTTCAGATGGATCATCCAATAATCTCAAAATGTTTTCCCTTTGCTGGGGAATAATCACCACTTCTATAAACAGAAGAGTTGTCGTTAAATTACTCAAGTCCTCTACAACATTGTATTTCATCTGGGTGGGGTTTGACATCAAGTGTTTCTTCCTTCTTCCAACTCTATCTATCACATTCTCATTGTCCTTTTTCTCATTCATTTTTTCTTTATATTTTTCATTTTCTCTTTCAAAATAATTTTTATTCTTGGATTTATTTACAAACTCTCTTGTCTGGGTGACATTTTCTTGCGATTCGGGATCGTTGTCACCTTGCTCAAATATATACATGGATGTCTCGCATCCGTCCATCTATACAATTTCAGAAATTTCACTAGGTAAATAATAGTTCCCTTTCTCAACCATTTTCTCATCATATACATCATATAGAACAACTACATTGGGGATTGGTTTCCTGGGAACCCTTGGCCTTTGTGGATTATTAGTGTTTTCAAACCTCACACTGTTTTCTTGGGAAGGATTCCTCCTTTTCTCTTTGACCGACATTCTCATATTTGCTACATAATTGTCCCCCCTTATCAATTTTCTTATCTCATTCTACATTTTCATGATGGTTCTATTCATTTGTGCAATTCAATTTTTTGCTTGGTTTCTTATGCCGCAACAGAGTCTACCTTCACATCTAGTATGGTCCCCTTGAAACATCCTCCACCAATTGTTTGATTTTGGGTCGGTCGTGGCTTCGTCTCTTCCTTCTTTCTTCAACTAGAGTATCCTTGAGTATCAATACTTAAGCCTCTGAACTTCCTTTGTATGTTTCCCAAGATAATGTCAGGGTCAACACCCATATCAATCATAATTTATTCTATCTCAGTGGATTTAATCATTTCTTCCTCCAAAGTATCCATCTGGGATGTTCTGATATCATATTTCACATTTGGGCACATCACATTCTTATAAAAACTGATTATGTCTGGGTCATTAGGTATTTTATCTTCTGGAATATTACTCAATTTTTTATTGAACCTGAGATTAAAATCTCGTATTATTTCATTCTTTCTCAAACCAATCTGGGTGAAATCAATAAGAACGATATGATATGCAACTAGAGGGGCAAACATATTCAGGAACATGGCTTAGAGGTCATTAAACAAACCAATGAACCTATTGTAACTTAGGTCTTCACCCCTGCCCCTCCTCTCTCATTTCCCTATGCCTTCATCATTTTTTTCCTCTTCTGGTTGGTTAAGACAATTTCCCATTATTGAGTGACTTGGTTCTTATTCGTTTCTTTCTTGATTGAGTCTTCGTGCCTTTTTGTTTATATTGTTTCTTGAAGGATAATTACATGTCGTATTTGGTTAGGAATGCTTGTCATCATGTTTTCCATTGATTTAGCTCACAAAAGGTCGACCGAGCCTTTTTGTATGCATAGGAAATGCCTGTTGACAAAACGCAACAATTCAGAGCGGTCATTTTCAGGCCTGAATGGTTGAAACAGACATGGTACCTTTCAACGGTAAATATCCAACGGGTTAACGAATCGCGTGCATTAGAATTTTCAAAGTTGCACAGGGCTTAACGATAAGACAGAAGCCCTGAAGTGTCGAAGACACTTGGCACTCATCTGTCAAAGACACATGGCATCCATCTGGCACTGACATGTGGCATTCTATTTAGGCACCTTTGGGAATGCCATCCACTCATTTTCAAGTGACATGTATCACTCTTATCTTATGAAACATCAGCACAGGCCACCATGTTAGATTTGATAGATTGTCGTCTAGAAGTTACATACACTTTCAATTCAAAAGATCTCAAACTCCAAAGTGCCAACGTGACGAGAGACTGCCACGTCACTCTGGGAGAAAGTCACTTCGGTAGATATTCATGCTCCCCGTTCAAAAGCTCTTGATCTCCAAGAAATTTGTGCCATTTCTAAATCAAATAAGGGAGTTCTAATATGGCATATGGATATAACTTTAGTAGGGGTGCCAAAGTAGCAGGGTCACCTAGATCACATATCACAAATTGATCGACAACCCACATTCATTGCGGGGACGAAAAATTCTCAAACAGTAACATCCTAGAGAGGTCTCGCAACTGAAAACATGGTATAGCTTGAGAGGTACATGGCAGTTGGTGGTGTATTGCGGGATTTAGAGCAGTGTGGATCCAAACCACCCTTGACAACTTCCACAACCATGTGTGTATATCACATCTACAGTTCCATCCGAGTGCTATGCATGGAAACAAAACGTGGCATTCGAAGATGGCAGGTTGAAATAAGATTGATGACTCACATTTATTGTGGGGACAGAAAATTCTAGAATGGTAACAAGGTAGAGAAGTCCTGCAATTGAAACCATGTTATAGCTTGAGAGGTACGTGGAATTTGGTGGTCGATTGCGGGAGTCTAAGCGGTGTGGATCCAAACCACTCTCGACAAATTCCGTAATCACGTGCTTAGATGACGTCAGGTCACCACGTCACTTCTAGCAGTATATATGAAGGGGGTGATAATGATGAGGAAGAGAAAGAAGATTCATTATAAATTGTATCTTCTTCCAATTATGTTATACCGCATGATGACTTTCAACATTCTTTGAAAACTGAAAATGATGATGAGAAGGCAATAAATGTTGATGTTAAATCCTTATTTAGTTTGGATTTCCAGCAGAATGTTTTTCATATTTTTGTTCATGATGCAGCTAATGATAGTGATGATTGTGATAAATTTGTTGCTCAGGTTTTTCATGAAAATTTAGCACCTATTTGTGATATATTTGAAGTTGAACAAACTCCATTTACTATTTATGAAGAGGAGCTTCCCAATCCACATTTCAAATATTCTTTTATGGTATATATGGATCTACATTCCCTAGGAATCGTTGAGAAACAAGAAATCTATAAGTTTGAAAATGACCTTCTGGAACAAGAATGAGAAAAAACCAGTCATGTAGAACACTTACTGTCTTAGGTCGAACGACCAGATGAGCAGTATCAGGAGCAACTCAATCTTGTTTATAATGGATATCGTATACAACAACAACTTTGTCTTCTCAACCAGTTGGAGTATTTCCATGAGTTTCAAGATCCAATAACAAGTTGGATGGATTCTTTCTTTTCCAAAACCCCAAAGGTTGAAATTTTTAGCATGACCATCATTTGCAACTGTAAGTACCATATGCCTGCTAAAGTTTTGTCACATTTTTTATACCCTATTTGGATTATTTTAAACAGTGACATGCATGAAGTTATGGTTCTCAGTCAACTGGTTTCTTGGTTTCACTGGAAATCATATTACACATGATTAATTGGTTTTCAATTGAATAGAGTATATAGTAGGAGAATAAGCTCATAGTTTGAGTATTTAATTTTTAGTCCGCATATTGTTTTTCAGTGTGTTGATTTTCAGTAGCTTGTTTAAATAAAGACTTCATAGCCCAAAAAATGCACTGGGGTTTAGCTATCATTTCAAGTTTTAGTAAAGACTCCATAGCACAAAAAACGCATTGGGGTTAGCTTCAGTGTTAATTTTTAGAGATACATGGTAGGAAGAAAAAAGGAAAGGTAAGAGAAGGAAGGTGGGAGTAAGATATTGAGCCCATGGATAAGGCACCTGATATACTGTTCTTAGCATCTCACATGGAAGTGTTATCCCCGGTTGGGGCCAATGTTCTAACCTAGGTCTTCACCCCTGCCCCTCCTCTCTCATTTCCCTATGCCTTCATCAATTTTTCCTCTTCTGGTTGGTTAAGTCGATTTCCCATTACTGAGTGACTTGGATCTTATTCGTTTCTTTCTTGATTGATTCTTAGCACATTTTTGTTTCTATTTTTTCTTGAAGGATAATTACATGTTGTATTTGGTTTAGAAATCTTCTTATCATGGTTTCCATTGATTGACCTCACAGTAGGTTGACCGAGCCTTTTTTATGCACAGGAAATGCCCATGGACAAAATGCAACAATTTAGAGTGGTCATTTTCAGGCCTACATGGTCAAAACAGATAGGGTAACCTTCAACAGTAAATATCCAATAGATTAATGACTCGCATTCATTCAGGGTTTCAAATTTGTGCAGGGCTTAACGACCATATAGAAGCCTCGAAGTATCGAAGACACTTGGTGCTCATCCATCAGAGACACATGTCATCCATCTGGCGCTGACATGTGGCATTCTGTTCAAGAACCTTTGGGCATGTCATCCACTCATTTTAAAGTGACACATATCACTCTTCTCTTGTGACACATCAGCACATGACGTCAGGCCACCGCATAAAATTCAGGAGATCAACCTCTAGGAGTTACATACACTTTACATTCAAAATATCCCGAACTCTGAAGTTTCGAAGTGACAAGAGACTGCCACATCACTCTGGGAGAAAGTCACTTCGGGAGATATTCATGCTCCCCATTTAGAAGCTCCCGAGCTCCAAGAAATTTGCACCATCACTAAATCAGATAGGGGAGTTATAATATGGAATATGGATAAAAATTTAGCAGAGGTGATTAGCATGGTCACCCATATCGCATATCAAAAACTGATCGATGGCTCACATTCATTGTGTGGACAGAAAATGCTCTAATAGTAACATCCTAGAGTGGTCCCGCAACTGAAACCATGGTATATCTTGAGAGGTACATGGAAGTTGGTGGTGGATTGGAGGAGTCAGAGTGGTGTGGATCCAAACCACCCTTGAAAACTTTCGTAATCATGTGTGTATATCACATCTAGGGTCCCATTCGAGAGTTGCACGTGGAAACAAAATTGGGCTTTCCTAGATCGCAGATTGCAACAATATTGACAACTCGTATTCATTGCGGGGATGGAAAATGATTGAACGATAAAATCCTATAGCGGTCCCACAATTGAAACCATGGTATATCTTGAGAGGTACGTGGAATTTGGTGGTTGATTGCAGGAGTTTGAGTAGTCTGGATCCAAAACACCCTCGACAACTTCTGCAATCATGTGCTTAGATGACGTCAGGTCACCACATCACTCCATAATATTTTCACGTTGCACATCCAGTCATCTCCAATAGCCTCAAAAAGCATGCAGGAATTTTAGGGCTCAATGCATAACTTAGTTTCTTCACTCCTAGTCATTCTCTACCATTTTCAGTTCATTCCATCACATGCATCGATCCAGTTTCATCGCTAGTGTCAGTTTTCAATTGTTTATTTTAGGATTATTTTAGATTAATTTAATGAGTGGTATTCCATGTGTGATAAGAGCCACTCCTTTTTGTTAAGTCAAGTGTGAAGTATACATTTTTTCACTCCAACAATGTTTTAGTCAAGTTAATAAGTTGTTCTACAATGGTTAATGTAGAGTTAAGTCTCAGTGCCAGATGGATGAGAGCCTCTGCAAATCTAATAAATATGCAACTTGTGTATGTTTAGGGGGGGATTTTTGGGGGGAAAGGATAGCAATACAAGAACTTGTTGGACTTGTTCGATGCATGGATTAAAGCTCTCTACCTAGTGAATATACTCTTGATGAAAGTGTTTTGTTCAAATCTTCATGTGTTTCTATCTTATCTTGAATACAATTTTTGAATTGGGCAAAGTACATGTCATTTCTTTATACTATTGTATAACTTGTCTTTATTGATATGCAACCTGTGAAAACAACTAATGCTTGGTGAAGATTTTTTTTTATCTCAACCTGAGGGAGTAATTGTGTTTTTGATACATGTTTAATTTCTTGAAATGATATTTTAAGTATTAAACTTATTGCATCATATTATTCATTGAGTGGTTTGTTGTTTCCCTTTGTTTTTTATTATTTCATTTGTCTATCATCTGTGTGCCACCAGCCAAGGAGGAACCTCATCCATATCATTTTTCCAGCCCAATCCTTCTCTTCTCTTAGTAGAACCAACCCTCTAACTGACCAACAAAATTAAAAAGAAACCAACCATTCCAAACTTGAGGTGGCCTAGCTCTTCCCTTTAGGAGTCAGGTGCAGACTTTAGGACCAACATCTTCTGGCGTCATTGTCGGGGATCTAAGTAATGAAGTATATTTCCTTGGGAGAATGAAAACAATCATTTATGATATTTGATGGTGAACAAAGACCAGACACATTTAGAATGTAGATCATTCACCTAGTGACTCCATGGTTAAAGAATCCAGTGGAAAATCCATAGTTTTAAGAAGTCAATTTTTTAGATGGAAACCATCTTGGCTCAGAGGTTTTCTCCTTTTAATTTATCTTTTGTTCCTAGTTTTCCAAAATTTTTTCCTACTATAGATGAGTGGGGTGATTACTTGCCTAGATTTAGAGAAAATAAAGATGATAACCCTGCAGATCATTTGCTTGACTTCCATGAAGTCATGCATCAGTTAGGTATACAACATGAGGATGTATTAATGAACATGTTCATGTACTCATTAGAGGGAGATTCTCATGAGTTTTATTTATCCTTTCCCTCTACTAGCATCTCCTCACTGGAACAATTCCATGTTGCATTCAATGATCACTGTAAAAGGTTTATTCAAGATGATTTACTTTGTGAAAAATGTTGTGAAGAATTTCAATCTTATATTCAACAATCCATTATTAGTTCTTCTAGTAGTATAGATGTAGGGGATGATAATGTTGAGGAAGAGAAAGAAGATTCAATATCAGTTGTATCTTCTTCCAATTCTGTTATACCACATGACGAATTTTAACATTCTTTGAAAAATGAAAATGATGATGAGAAGGAAATAAATGTTGATGTTAAATCCTTATTTAGTTTGGATTTCCAGCAGAATGTTATTCATATTTGTGTTCATGATGCATCTAACAATAGTCATGATTGTGATCAATTTGTTTCTCAATTGTTTCATGAAAATTTAGCACCTGTTTGTGATATATTTGAAGTTGAACAAACTCCATTTACTAGTTATGAAGAGGACTTGCCCAATCCACTATTCAAATCTTATTTTATGGTAGATAGGGATCTGCATTCCCCAGGAATAATTGAGCAACAAGAAATCTATAAGTCTGAAAATGACCTTCTAGAACAAGAATGAGAAAAAACGAATCATCTAGAAGACATACTCTTTTAGGTCGAACAACCAGATGTGCAGTATTAGGAGCAACTCAGTCTTGTTTATAATGCATATCTTATACAACAACTTTGTCTTGTCAACCAATTGGAGGCTTTCCATGAGTTTCAATATCCAATAACAAGTTGGATGGATTCTTGTTTTTCCAAAACCCCAAGGGTTGAAATTTTTAGCATGACCATCATTTACAACTGTAAGTACCATATACCTGCTAAATTTTTGTTCCGTTTGTTATACTCTATTTGAATTATTTTAAATAGTGACATGTACGAAGTTATGGTTCTCAGTCAACTCGTTTATTATTTTCACTGGAAATTAGATGACACGTTATTAATTGGTTTTCAATTGAATAGAGTAGGTAGTAGGAGAATAAGCTCATAGTTCGAGCATTTAATTTTTAGTTCGCATATTGTTTTTCATTGTGTTGATTTTCAGTAGCTTGTTTAAATAAAGACTCCATAGCCCAACAAAGGAACTGGGGTTTAGCTTCCATTTCAAGTTTCATCAAAGACTCCATATCCCAAAAAAGGCACTAGGGTTAGATTTAATGTTAATTTTCATAGATATATGGTTGGAAGATAGAATCATAGGTAAGAGAAGGAAGGTGGGAGTAAGTTATTGAGCCCATGGATAAGGAACCTAATCTACTGTTCTTAGCATCTCACAGGGAAGTGTTATCCCCGTTTGGAGCCAATGTTGTAACCTAGGTACTCACCCCTGCCACTCCTCTATCATTTCCCTATGAATTCATCAATTCTTTTTATATTCTGGTTGGTTAAGTCGATTTCCCATTACTGAGTGACTTGGTTCTTATTCGTTTCTTTTTTGATTGAGTCTTCGCACATTTTTTTTCTATTGTTTCTTAAAGGATAATTACACAAAGTATTTGGTTCAAAATTCTTGTCATCATGATTTCCTCTGATTGCTCTCACAATAGGTTGACCGAGCCTTTTTGTATGCACAGGAAATGCCCATGGACAAAACACAACAATTCAGAGCAGTCATTTTTAGGCCTGGATGGTCAAAACGGAGAGGGGATGGTCAAAACGGAGAGGGTAACTTTCAATGGTAAATATACAACAGATTAAGAACTCATGTTCATTCATAGTTTCAAATTCATGTAGGGATTAACAACCAGACAAAAGCCCCGAAGTGTCGAAGACACTTGGCACCCATCCATCAAATACACGTGGTATCCATCTCGCATCGACATGTAGAATTTTGTTCAAGCACCTTTGGGCATGTCATCCGCTCATTTTCGAGTGACACATATCACTCTTATCTTGTGACACATCAACACATGACGTCAGACAACCACATCATATTCAGGAGATCATCATCTAGGAGTTACATACACTCTCCATTCAAAATCTCTTGAACTCCAAAGTGTCGAAGTGACGAGAGACTTCCATGTCACTTCAAGAGATATTCATGCTCCCCATTCAAAATCTCCCGAGCTCCAAGAAATTTGTGCCATCGCTAAATTAGATAGGGGATTTCTAATATGGCAGATGGATAGAAATTTAGCAGGGGCACTAAAGTAGTAGGGTCACACAGATCACAGATCGCAAACACATCGACAGTTCAGATTCATTGCGGGGATGGAAAATACTAGAATAGTAACATCCTAGAGCGGTATCGCAATTGAAACCATGGTATAACTTGAGAGTTATGTGGCAGTTTGTGGTGGATTGCAGGAGTTGGAGCAGTGTGGATCAAAAAATCCCTTGACAATGTCCGCAATCATGTGTGTATATCACATCTGGGGTCCCATCCGAGAGTTGTGCATGGCAACAAAATTGGTCATCCCTAGATCGTAGATTCCAACAAGATTGACGATTTACATTCATTACGGGGACGTAAAATGATAGAACACTAAAATACTAGAGTGGTCCCACAATTGAAACCATGGTATATATTGAGAGGTATGTGGCAGTTGGTGGTCCATTGCGGTAGTCCGAGTGGTGTGGATCCAAACCATCCTCGACAACTTTCGCAATCATGTGCTTAGATGATGTCAGGTCACCATGCTACTCTAGGATATTTTCACGTTGCACATCCAGTCATCTCTAGTAGCCTCAAACAATGTACAGGCATGCCAGGGCTTAATGCAGAACTCATTTTTTTCACTCCTAGTAATTATCTGCCATTTTCAATTCATTCCAATGAATGCATCGGTCCAGTTTCATCGCTAGTGTCTGTTTTCAATTGTTTATTTCAGGATTATTTTAGATTAAGTTAATGAGTGGTATTCTATGTGTGATAAGAGCCACTATTTTTTGTTAATTCAAGTGTGAAGCATACATTTTTTTACTCCAACAGTGTTTTAGTCAAGTTAATAAGTTGTTCTACAATGGTTAATGTAGAGTTAAGTCTTAGTCCTAGATGGATGAGAGCCTCTGCAAATATGATAAATATGTAGTTTGTGTATGTTTAGGGGGGGAGTTTTTGGGGAAAATGATAGCAATAAAACAACTGGTTGGACCCGTTCGATGCATGGATTAAAGATATCCACTTGGTGAATATACTCTTGATGACAATGTTTCGTTCAAATATTCATGTGTTTTTATCTTATCTTAAATACAATTTTTTATTTGTGCAAAGTACATTTCATTTATTTCAACTATTGTATAACTTGTCTTTATTGATATGCAACCTATGAAAACAGCTAATGCTTGGTGAAGATTTGTTTTTATCGCAGCTTGATGGAGTAATTGTGTTTTTGATACATGTTAAATGTCTCGAAATGATATTTTAAGTATTAAACTTCTCGCAACAGATTATTCATTGAGTGGTTTGTTGTTTCCCTTTATTTTTTATTATTTCATCTCTCTGTCATTTGTGTTCCACCGGACAAGGAGGAAACTCATCCATATCATTTTTCCAACCTAATCATGCTCTTGTCTTGGTAGAAACAACCCTCTAACTGACCAACAAAATTAAAAAGAAACTAACCATTCGAAACTTGAGGTGGCCTAACTCTGCATTTAGCAGACAGGTACATACTTTAGGACCAACATCTTCTAGCGTCGTTGTCAGGGATCAAAGTAACAAAATATATTTCCCTGGGAGAAAGACAATGATCAGTTCTGATCTTTGATGGTGAACAAAGACTAGACACATTTAGACTATATATCATTCACCTAGTGACTCCATGGTTAAAGAAGCCAGTGGCAACTCCATAGTTTTAAGAAGTCATATTTTCATATGGAAGCCATCTTGGCTCAGGTGTTTGCTCCTTTCAATTTCTCTGTTGTTCCTGGTTTTACAAATGTTGTTCCTACTATAGATGAGTGGGGTGATTACTTGCCTAGATTTAGAGAAAATAAATATGATAACCCTACAAATCATTTGCTTGACTTCCATGAAGTCATGCATCAGTTGGGTATACATCATGAGGATGTATTAATGAATATGTTCATGTACTCATTAGAGGGAGATTCTCGTGAGTGGTATTGATCCTTTCCCTCTTATAGCATATCCTCCCTAGAACAGTTCCATGTTTATTTAGTGATCATTGTAAAAGGGTTTTTCCAACTGATTTACTTTGTGAAAACTGTTGTGAAGAATTTCAATCTTATATTCAACAATCCACTATTATTTCTTCTAGCATTATAGATGATGGGGATGATAATATTGAGGAAGAGAAAGAAGATTTATTATCAGTTGTATCTTCTTCCAATTATGTTATACCTCATGACGACTTTCAACATTCTTTTAAAACTGAAAATGATAATGAGAAGGAAATAAATGTTGATGTTAAATCCTTATTTAGTTTGGATTTCCAGCAGAATGTTTTTCATCTTTGTGTTCATGATGCATCTAATGATAGTCATGATTTTGATCAATTCGTTGCTGAAGTTTTTCATGAAAATTTAGCACCTTTTTGTGATTTATTTGAAGTTGAACAAACTCCATTTACTAGTTATGAAGAGGATATTCCCAATCCACATTTCAAATATTCTTTTATGGTAGATATGGATCTGCATTCCCCATGAATCATTGAGAAAAAAGAAATATATAAGTCTGAAAATGACCTTATGGAACAAGAACTAGAAAAAACTAGTCATGTATAAGACATAATATCTGAGGTCGAACAACCAGATGAGTAGTATCAGGAGTAGCTCAGTCTTGTTTATAATTTAGATCTTATACAATAAAAAAATTGTCTACTAAATCAGTTGGATTCTTTCCACGAGTTTCAAGATCCAATAACAAGTTGGATGGATTCTTGTTTTTCCAAAACCCTAAAGGTTGAAAGTTTTAGCATGAACATCATTTACAACCATAAGTACCATATTCCTGCTAACTTCTTTTCGCATTTGTTATACCATATTTGGATTATTTCAAGAAGTGACATGCACAGAGTTATGGTTCTCAGTCAACTAGTTTCTTGGTTTCACTGGAAATCATAATACACATTATTAATTGGTTTTCAGTTGAATAGAGTAGGTAGTAGGGGTATAACCTCATAGTTCAAGCATTTAATTTTTAGTTCGTAGATTGTTTTTGAGTGTCTTGATTTTTAGTAGCTTGTTTAAATAAAGACTCCATAACCGAACAAAGGCATTGGGGTTTAGATGTCGTTTCAAGTTTTAGTAAAGACTCCATATCCCAACAAAGGCACTGGGGTTCAATTCAGTGTTAATTTTCAGAGATACATGGTTGGCAGATAGAAGTAGAAGTAAGAGAAGGAAGGTGGGATAAAGTTATTGAGCCCATGGATAAGTCACCTGATCTACTATTCTTATCACCTCAAAGGGAAGTGCTATCCTAGGTTGGAGCCAATGTTGTAACCTAGGTCTTCACCCCTGCTACTCCTCTCTCATTTCCCTATGCCTTCATCAAATGTTTCATGTTTTGGTTGGTTAATTCGGTTTCCCATTACTGAGTGACTTGGTTCTTATTCATTTCTTTCTTGATTGAGTCTTCACACATTGTTGTTTCTATTGTTTCTTGAAGGATAATTACATGTCATATTTGGTTCGAAATGCTTTTCATCATGTTTTCCATTGATTGAGCTCACAGCAGGTCGACCGAGCCTTTTTGTATGGACAAGAAATGCTCGTGGAAAAAACAAAACAATTCAGAACAATCATTTTTGGGCATGGATGATCAAAACAGACAAGGTAACTTTCAACGGTAAAGATCCAAAATATTAATGAATCACGTGCATTCAGAGTTTCAAATTCCCGTAGGGATTAAATACAAGACAAAAGCCCCGAAATTCCGAAGACACTTGGTGCTCATCCATCATATAAATGTGGCATCCATATGGTGTTGACACGTGACATTTTGTTCAGGCACATTTGGGCATGTCATCCACTCATTTTCGAGTGACACATATCACTCTTCTCTTATGACATATCAACACATGACATCATGCCACCACGTCAAATTTTTTAGATCATCCTCTAGAAGTTACATACACTTTGCATTCAAAAATATCTTGAACTCCGAAGTGTCGAAGTGTCGAGGGACTGCCACGCCACTCCAGGATAAATTCACTTCGGGAGATATTCATGCTCCCCATTCAAAAGCTCCCGAGCTCCAAGAAATTTTCACCATTGCTAAATCAGATAGGGGATTTCTAATATAGAATACATATAGAACTTTAGCATGGGTGCTAAATTAGTAGGGTCACCCAAATCACAGATTGCAAAGTGATCGACGACTCACATTCATTGCGGGGACGAAAAATGCTCAAACGGTAACATCCTAGAGCGGTTCTGCAATTGAAACCATGGTATAGCTTGAGAGGTATGTGGAAGTTGGTGGTCTATTGCATGATTCTGAGCGGTGTGGATCCAAACCACCCTCGACAACTTCCACAATCATGTGCTTAGAAGACGGCAAGTCACCATGTCACTCCAGGATATTTTCACGCTGCACATCCAACCATCTCTAGTAGCCTCAAACAATGCACAGGCATGCCAGGGATCAATGAAGAACTCATTTTTTTCACTCCTAGTCATTATCTGCCATTTTCAGTTCATTCCAGTGCATGCATTGATCCAACTCCATCGCTAGTGTCAGTTTTTAATTGTTTATTTTAGGATTCTTTTAGATTAAGTTAATGAGTGGTATTCTATGTGTGATAAGAGCCACTCCTTCTTGTTAAGTCAAGTGTGAAGTATACATTGTTTTACTTCAGTAGTGTTTTAGTCAAGTTAATAAGTTGTTCTACAATGGTTAATGTAGAGTTAAGTCTCATCCCCAGATGGATGAGAGCCTCTGCAAATCTGATAAATATGTAGTTTTTGTATGTTTAGGGGGGAGTTTTTGGGGGAAAGGATAACAATACAAAAACTGGTTGGACCTATTCGATGCATGGATTAAATCTCTCTACCTAGTGAATATACTCTTTATGAAAGTGTTTCATTCAAATATTCATGTGTTTTTATTGTATATTGAATATAGTTTTTGATTTGTGCAAAGCACATTTCATTTCTTTCAGCTATTGTATAAATTGTCTTTATTGATATGCAACCTATGAAAATAACTAATTCTTGGTGAATATTTTTTTTTAATCACAACTTGAGGGACTAATTGTGTTTTTGATACATGTTTGATGTCTTGAAATGATATTTTAAGTATTAAACTTCTCACAACAGATTATTCATTGAGTGGTTTGTTGTTTCCCTTTGTTTTTTATTTATTTCATTTGTCTGCATTTTTTGTGCCACCAGCCAAGGAGTACCCTCATCCATATCATTTTTCCAACCCAATCATGCTCTTATCTTGGTAGAACCAATCCTCTAACTGACGAAAAAAATTAAAAAGAAACCAACCATTCCAAACTTGAGGTGGCATAGCTTTTCCCTTTAGCAGTCAGGTGCAGACTTTAGGACCAACAAGACCTATTGGGTAATGTTGTATACCATTGATAAGCTCTTCCTGATAAGGTTTAAATAAATAACCTTACCATCACATCGTCATATTCAAAATGATGAAAACAAAAAACATCAAGAAATAAGTTAAGGTGTCTTTTAGCATCAATTGTTCCATCTCCAGAAAATTCCTTCAAGGTACCCTTAGGGAGAGTAGGGAGGTCATGCTTCACACCTCAAATACTTAAAGGGGAATCTCTTATTCTTCTTTGATTTTATAATCTTAGGTTTTCTTGATTTCTTCAACCACCTGCGTCCACCTCCTTGTCTCTCCTCATGAGGTTCTCTCTATGGTTCTTCTTATGGTTATTCATTTCTTTCGGCCATGTTTGGAGATGTTTCAAGAATATGTTTTCCACTTCTTAGAATACAAATTTGCTTGATTTTACTTATAGTAATGGTTCCCTTGTATTCATATAGCTTCAATCCCAACCTTATCTTTGTGCTTCTCTAGCTGGGCTTTCATTCCTTCAGCCTTGTCACTCATTTGTCCTCTATCTTCGAAGGATTTCTCTTTCCTCTTCTTGGACTAATGTTTGCCAAGACCTTTCCAATTATTCTTGGGTATCATCTGTTATTATTACAAAATTCTATAGTTGATGTAAGATTCTGAATTTATTATTCAAACCAATTTACAGGTGGCATTGATCAGCCTAGGGAAAATTCATGTATTTTTCAAAAGATGTTAAACCAGATTTCAAATTTTGATTCAATCCTCAATATGGTTGAAAAACATATTGACGCTTGAATCTGTTAGGACCAAAAAGACAACCTCATAGGGATACATATCCCCTTGTGTTTTTATAGAGGTGGTACTCCTCTTTGTTTTGATATTTTCTTGGAACTCTAGATTTTTAGAATATAGGAATTTGCAAACGTCCGTCATGATAATCAAAGAAATATAAAGATTGCAAGAAAAAATAACAAGAAATAAAATGTTTTGTTTGTTAAAGAGAGTTCCTAAGAAATGACCATGAACCAGACACTTCATACACTTGAAAAAGATAGCCAAAATTTCCTCACATCCATCATAGTTAAACTAAAGATTTATGATCGCATAAAAAGAACATGGTCTGCATGCATAAAAGAAATTTAATAGAGTAAAAACATGGGGAGCTCAAATTAAGATAATTATAGATCAATCTCAAATACTTTATACTCAAAACTTAGAGTTATAAAGTACATTCAAAACTGATCCCAAAATAGTTCTCCTAGGATTTCTGAAAAATATATAGTATGTTACGAAGCCTTGACATTTAAATGCATTTGTCCTTAGGACTAGGATTGGGGATCCCATGGACCATAAATAAAATATGAACAAGAGGTAAGTTGTAGAAGGAGGATGGTGGGATATAATAGAGTAGAAATACCTGGAAACAAGACAGGGAGAAGTTATCATATTTCGGTTAAACCTTTCTAGTCAAAAAAGTGGAGTAACTGGATGAAAAAATGCTAAAGAAAGAAAGATATGATCAACATGAACTTACTATGATGGTCTCTCGTGTATTCACTTTATTTATTTTTTCCTTTTATTTTCTTCATTGATGGTTATAGGAACTATCTCAATTGTTTCTTACCCTTCTTTGGTTAATTTTTTGATTTCCTTTCTGAACCAATATTCAATATAAATTTTCATTGGTGTGACATTTCTTTCATGCCTAATTTTAATGTTAAATAATTCACCTTCCAAGTATCTTAAGTCAAGATAAAGACTATGTAATACTTCCTCAATATCTTTATTTTTCACAGAATAATCAACTAAGAAATTGTCTATTTCATCTTCATTATATTCGAGTATGCCATAAAACATTTCAACTGATAACCATTTGAATATCTCAATTTGTTCGTCAAATTGTTTCTTTGTTAGAAACATTGAGTTGAGAATTAATTTAGGGTCTTGTGCCTCATTAGTACCTACTAATAGATATATCTTCATGAGTCTCTTAAACAATTCTTCTCTTTTCAGTATAGCTTAGTTGCATGCTTGAACAATGTTACTTAAATTTTTAATATTTTCCTTCCAGCACACATTTAGCTGTTTTATTCAACTTGGGGAAGGAAGATACTCCTATCTTATTCTTAGTTCCATCATGCTTGAGACTTTAATTCAAAATGGTAACATGACATCAATGTAGAAACCTTCTTCATTATTTAGATCAACTTGCAGATATTCATGGAATGCATATGACCTTGAGCCAAAAGAAACAATATTTTTCGATACCTCCCATGCTTCTGTTATTAGTGACATTCTCTTCTTAATATTGTTTTCTACATGACTCCTGACCGTTTTGAGTAGGCATGAAGATCCTTTCAACTTAATGGAAGGTGTGGTTGGTTTGACCATTGAGAAAGGATTTTCCAAGATTGGAAGAGGCATTAAGTCTTTCTCCAACTCTCTGATCCTTTCTTTTAGCTTGGCATTCTCAGCTTCCAACCCATCAATGGAATCATCAAGAGAATCATTGGTTTCCTTGTGAATTTTATAGATTTGGGACGGTCGCATGTCTTTCAGGTCAACCTTTGAGCAATATTTTCCTTTTTTATTTTTCTAATCACCACTTTCCATAATCAATTTTTTAGACTCATAAAAAATAATACTTTGAAAAGTGAAGGATTCCTCTTCACTAAAATTCTCATTTGAAACAACTTCCAATAAAACATTTTGTTGAGTTACAAGTTCTAGCTATTCCATCGCGACAAATATTTTCTCAATATCCACCTCCAACTCCATGTCATCCAGAGGAAATCTTTGGATGTTGTTTTCTATAAGGTTGTTCTCTTCCTCTTGTATTAATTTTTTTCCTTTTCTTTCTTACAGGAAACTTATGCGAAATCTCAATTTTCTCTAGGGGGGGGGATTCTTTTCTCATACTGGGGTGTGAGTCATTGGAGTATTGCTTTGGGATTTGGTAGTTTTGGGAGTACCAACTTGATACTGGGCACTCCTTTCACTGGGACACATTCCTTTTTTTGTATACAACTCGTTAGTGCTTAGTATTGTTTCTAGGTCACTAGCCTCGTGTACATGAGTACTTTGGTTGTTACCTTCTTCTTGTTCTTCATTCAAGGGGGTCTGGATGAATGAGTTACTGAACCCTACTAAAATCATGTGTTCCACAAATATTTTGTTAGGATTAAAGCCTTGGTCTTTTCAACATATTTTAAGGTAGCGTTATTGAAATGACTTGCAAACTCGTCAATTTTATTTATGTTTATGAAAAAAAAATCTCTAATATTCCATGGCAAGGGGATAATTTTTTTTTTTCCTTTTTTCATGGAAAAAATGTAGCAAGAATTTGTATTTCCTTTCCACTTATGTAATAAAAAAATTGTCAGATACTTGATATGGAAGAAAAGAGGGATTTTCTTTGGAACAAAATATTTTGATGACATTGTTATTTTCCATGTATTCTATCGTTCCCTTTTCCTCCAATAATTTGGTATCTTATTCAGATATCATGGGGGTATTTTTACCAAACAACATCCCTTTGAAGACTGAGACAAAATCATTGTAAAATTTGTAAAAGTATAAATAAGTATTGTGTCTCCACAATGTCTGGTACCAGAAGGTAACTGGATTTATTTTATAGTTCACCCTCTTACTTATAGTCCATTTTGGAAATTGAAAAAAACACACTATATAAAACACCAAATAAGAATCCATAAAGAAATTTTTGTCCCTTTTGTAGTGTGATAACTGGGATGAAATTTCAATGGAAATCAATTTTCCCTAGTCGAAGATAGACTGTTCTTTTACTCTAAAATATAAAATATATAGAATCATGAGAGAAATGGTAACAATTCTTTCCTATCCTGTAAACCTAGTGAGCAACCACACAATCTCTAGAAACTAGTTTTTAAAAGAATCAACATGGATCCTAGTTATGTATTCTAGAATAGTCTCATGATTGCCCAAATATTCAGGTAGGAGATCCATGCCACTTTTATGTTTCTTCATAAAATATTTGCAGTCTTCTCCTTTGAAGGTAATGTTTTGCTCTGGGAGCTTCAACATCTTGAAAAAAACTTGCGGTGAAATGGAAATGGGGGAATGACCTTGGAATTGTATAATTCTCTGGCACGACACGTACTTCTTGTTCAACAACACAAGTATTCCAATAGAGGATGGAAACCTTCAATAACCACTCACACAACCATATCAAATATCAACACATTGATGTTTTGATGTGGTAAAACCCCTATGGGGAAACATACACAACCCCAACCAACATGGCCACTTGGATAAGTTTATTAATGAAAAATAAAAAGATTACAGAAATATTTTACAATAGAGTTTCTCATAATCGATCATCGACAAATGACCCTCCATTCTATTTAAATAGATATCATGGACCAATCGGGTGCTAAGCCATGGGTCAATGGACATAAATATCAAGGAGAATATGAATCATCATATCACTCTATGTTGGAAACATATCGTGACCATCGAATTTCCTAACTACAAATGCATACTAATGCATTCTAAAGAAACACACTAAGAAACACACTTTTACCTAACGACACATTAGACCAAGAAGATCTTAACTAAATACTAAGTGTCTAAATATCCTAACATCCCCCCTTAAGAACAACTTGGAAAAGGATCGAAGGATTTACAATAGTTACACAATATGAGAAGGAAGGAGGCATTAGAGCCCATCTCCCCTTAATAACAACTTCCTAAAATCTTAACATAGATTAAAGTTTTGAAAACTTTGCTTCTGTAAGAGACTTTGTGAAATGTCTATAAATTGATCTTCTATAGAGAAAAATAACACTTCATTAACTTCATCATGAATGAGCTTTCCGATGAAGTGCATGTGTATCTTGATGTGATTACTGTGTTGATGTTGAATTGGGTCTTTGGAAAGCTTTATGTAACTCTTATTATCACACCAAAGGATGGTCAAATGTTGCTGCTGGAATCCAAACTCTGAAAGCATCTGTCAAAGCCACAAGGATTCCTGACTTTAATTTACCACTACTCGATACTCTACTTCTGCTAAAGAAAGTGCAATAGCCTATTGTTTCTTATAGGCCCAAGTGATAGGTCATGAACCAAGGATGGAAACATAACCTGTAGTAGACTTCTGATCGTCAGGGTCACCGACCCAATCTAAATCAGTGAAACCAACCAATAAAGGAGTCCCCTATGAACTATAATGTATCCCAAACTGAACTCTACCAAAAACATAACGAAGTATCCTTTTATCTTCTTTCCAATGGATTTCATGGGGTGTTTTCATATACTAGGCAATAAGACCAACAACAAAGGAAATTTCAAGATGGGTATGATTCAAGTATAAGAGGCTACCAAATAAATGACGGTACAGGGTGGCATCAACTTCAGGAGAAGTACATGTGGAAGTGAGCTTGACTCCAGACTGGAAGGGAGAAGGGGCTGGTTTACAATTGTCCATGTGAAAATGACAAAGAAGTTCACAAGCATACTTAGATTGGGAAAGAAAAATTTCTCTAGATCATGAATCTCTGAAACTTGAGCCAAAAGAGAAGAGGCTTGCTAGAACTGTGAATTTTTTCGACACTAATATGAAGGATGACCAACAAGACCACTAGTTGTTTCTCATGTTGAATGGACCCATCTAGGAAGCGATGGAACTGGTGTTGGTTCAGGTTCAAGGACTCATCTAGAGGAAGGTGGGCAGGAGGAGGTGGATTTTTATACTCACTGTCATCATCTGAAGAAGAAATCAGAATAGGAACAGAAGAAGGCACACATGTCGAATATGTCTCACAGGACGAAGAAGGAATAATCACTGAATTAGGCTCACAGGCCGAAGAAGGCACAATCATCGAATTAGGCTTGAAGGCCAAGATATTTTCATCAAATTTAACATCTCTTCTAATAATAATTTCATTATAATGTGGTTAAATAAGTCTGTAACCTTTGGCATCTTCAGAATAACCAACAAATATACACTTCTCGCATTTAGGCTACAATGATTTCCTTTTCTCATCAAGAATGTGAGCCCATGCTATACTACCAAATACACGAAAGTGACTTACATCTGGTTTAATTTTACTCCAAGATTATTCCAGTGTTATATTTTTAAGAGCCTTTGTGGGAGTGTGATTTACTATGTAATTTTCACAATTGATTGCTTCCACCCAATACTTTAGACTTAATCCCTTATATTGGATCATACAATTAGCCATTTCTTTTAATGTGTGATTATTTCTCTCAACAACACCATTTTGTTGTGGTGTATATAGAACATTGTGTTGAATTTGGATGCCCTATGTAGTGCAGTAACTTGTAAAATTATTGTTCACATATTCGCCTCCATTATATGTTCTTAACTTTTGAAATTGATGTCTAGATTGTTTTTCTACAAGGGCCTTGTAGGCCAAACAATTGTCAAAAAATTCACTCTTAAGTTTTAAGAAGTAAACCCAAGTATGTCTAGAAAAGTCATCAATGAAATTTAAGAAATACTTGCACCCAGAAAAATAAGGATAAGAAATTGGACCACACAAATCACTATGAACAAGATGCAAAGGGACCGAGGCATGCCAAGAGGAACGTTTGTCAAAACTGTCCTAATGATGTTTTCCAAGAACACAACTGACAAAAACACCATCTCTGCATGAAATAGTAGGAAGACCAATCACCATCTGTTGATTACATAGTTGTTGCAATGAGCGATAGTTTAGATAACCAAATCACTCATGCCAAAGTTTTCTCAAGCCATCGCTATGAGAAACAAAAACGGATGAAAAAGATGATGACTCAAAGTTGTCAAACTTGTACAACCTGGTAATATCATCAACAATTCCAGTTGCAAGAGCATGCTTAGGATATTTTAAATCCTTGATTACAACTTGGTGAGGTGAAAACTCTATGGTTTTACCTTCACCTGAATGAGTGATTTGATATACTGATAGAAGGTTACAAGAAATACTTGGAACACATAATACATCATTGAAATGACCATTATCTACTTTAAATGTTCCAGATCCTACAACACTAAGAGATGTATCATCACCAATAAATATGTTTTTGGTGTTACATTCATTTAGAGAAGAAAATATGTCTTTATCCTTAGCCATATGATAAGATGCTCCTGTTGTTGGGTATTCTACCCTACAGACTAATAAGCTAGGGCTCTAAACTTATACGCAGAAAA